>JASPKZ010007275.1:1800000-2018613 GCA_030220185.1 Diploptera punctata | reverse complement strand
GAGTATGCACCCACAGTTAAAAGAGAATTAGAAAATTTGTTAAAAGTTTAATTTGTCAGGCAGCCGTGAAAAATAAGAGGGAAGCCAAACGATAGGCCTATAATTAATCGGTTATATAAAATAAAAGCAACAATGAGCCTGCCATAAAAGCTAGAAATGGAAGGATCCTGTGATATCCCACAGTTAAAGAGAGAATTAAGAAATTTGTTAAAGTTTAATTTTCGGCCGCCGTGAAAAATAAGAGGAAGCCACTATAGGCCTAATAATTAATCGGTATAATAAAATAAAAGCATAATGAGCCTGCCATAAAAGCTAGAATGGACTGGATCCTGTGATATCCCACAGTTAAAAGAGAATTAATAAATTTGTTAAAAGTTTAATTTGTCGGCCGACGTGAAAATAAGAGGAAGCCAACTATAGGCCTAATAATTAATCGGTATATAAAATAAAGCAACAATGGAGCCTGCCATAAAGCTAGAATGGACGGATCCTGTGATATCCCACAGTTAAAAGAGAATTAAGAATTGTTAAAATTTACTTGTCGGCCGCCGTGAAAAATAAGAGGAGCCAACTATAGGCCTAATAGTATCGTTATAGTTAAAATAAAGCAACAATGAGCCTGCCATAAAAGCTAGAAATGGACGGATCCTGTGATATCCAAGAGTTAAAATAGAATTAAAACATTTGTTAAAAGTTTAATTTGTCGGCCGCCGTGAAAAATAGAGTAATCCAACTATAATAATAAATCGTATAATAAAATAAAGCAACAAGGAGCCTGGCCATAAAAGCTAGAAAATGGACGTATCCTGTGATATCCCCCAGTTTAAAAGAGAATTAAGAAATTTGTTAAAGGTTAATTTGTCGGCCGGGCCGTGAAAAATAAGAGGAAGCCAACTATAGGCCTAATAATTAATCGGTATATAAAATAAAAGCAACAATTAGCCTGCCATAAAAGCTAGAAAATGGACGGATCCTGTGATATCCCACAGTTTAAAAGAATTAAGAAATTTGTTAAAAGTTTAATTTGTCGGCCGCCGTGAAAAAAAAGAGGAATCCAACTATAGGCCTAATAATTAAAATCGGTATATAAAATAAAAGCAACAATGAGCCTGCCATAAAAGCTAGAAATTGACGGATCCTGTGATATCCCACAGTTAAAAGAGAATTAAGAAATTTGTTAAAAGTTTAATTTGTCGGCCGCCGTGAAAAATAAGAGGAAGCCAACTATAATAATAATCGGTATATAAAATAAAAGCAACAATGAGCCTGCCATAAAAGCTAGAAATGGACGGATCCTGTGATATCCCACAGTTAAAAGAGAATTAAGAAATTTGTTAAAAGTTTAATTTGTCGGCCGCCGTGAAAAATAAGAGGAAGAAGCCAACTATAATAATAATCGGTATATAAAATAAAAGCAACAATGAGCCTGCCATAAAAGCTAGAAGTGGACGGATCCTGTGATATCCCACAGTTAAAAGAGAATTAAAATTTGTTAAAAGTTTAATTTGTCGGCCGCCGTGAAAAATAAGAGGAAGCCAACTATAATAATAATCGGTATATTAAATAAAAGCACCAATGAGCTGCCATAAAAGCTAGAAATGGACGGATCCTTGATATCCCACAGTTAAAAAGAATTAAGAAATTTGTTAAAAGTTTAATTTGTCGGCCGCCGTGAGAAAAATAAGAGGAAGCCAACTATAATAATAATCGGTATATAAAATAAAAGCAACAATGAGCCTGCCATAAAAGCTAGAAATGGACGGATCCTGTGATATCCCACAGTTAAAAGAGAATTAAGAAATTTGTTAAAAGTTTAATTTGTCGGCCGCCGTGAAAAATAAGAGGAAGCCAACTATAATAATAATCGGTATATAAAATAAAAGCAACAATGCGCCTGCCATAAAGCTAGAAATTGACGGATCCTGTGATTCCCACAGTTAAAAGAGAATTAAGAAATTGTTAAAAGTTTAATTTGTCGGCCGCCGTGAAAAATAAGAGGAAGCCAACTATAGGCCTAATAATTAATCGGTATATAAAATAAAAGCAACAATGAGCCTGCCTAAAAGCTAGAAATGGACGGATCCTGTGATATCCCACAGTTAAAAGAGAATTAAGAAATTTGTTAAAAGTTTAATTTGTCGGCCGACGTGAAAAATAAGAGGAAGCCAACTATAATAATTAATCGGTATATAAATAAAAGCAACAATGAGCCTGCCATAAAAGCTAGAAATGGGACGGATCCTGTGATATCCCACAGTTAAAAAGAATTAAGAAATTTGTTTAAAAGTTTAATTTGTCGGCCGCCGTGAAAAATAAGAGGAAGCCAAGTATAATAATAATCGGTATATAAAATAAAAGCAACAATGAGCCTGCCATAAAAGCTGAAAATGGACGGATCCTGTGATATCCCACAGTTAAAAGAGAAATTAAGAAATTTGTTAAAAGTTTAATTGTCGGCCGCCGTGAAAAATAAGAGGAGGAAGCCAACTATAGGCCTAATAATTAATCGGTATATAAAATAAAAGCAACAATGAGCCTGCCATAAAAGCTAGAAATGGACGGATCCTGTGATATCCCACAGTTAAAAGAGAATTAAGAAATTTTTTAAAAGTTTAATTTGTCGGCCGCCGTGAAAAATAAGAGGAAGCCAACTATAGGCCTAATAATTAATCGGTATATAAAATAAAAGCAACAATGAGCCTGCCATAAAAGCTAGAAATGGACGGATCCTGTGATATCCCACAGTTAAAAGAGAATTAAGAAATTTGTTAAAAGTTTAATTTGTCGGCCGCCGTGAAAAATAAGAGGAAGCCAACTATAGGCCTAATAATTAATCGGTATATAAAATAAAAGCAACAATGAGCCTGCCATAAAAGCTAGAAATGGACGGATCCTGTGATATCCCACAGTTAAAAGAGAATTAAGAAATTTGTTAAAAGTTTAATTTTGGGCCGCCGTGAAAAATAAGAGGAAGCCAACTATAGGCCTAATAATTAATCGGTATATAAAATAAAAGCAACAATGAGCCTGCCATAAAAGCTAGAAATGGACGGATCCTGTGATATCCCACAGTTAAAATAGAATTAAAACATTTGTTAAAAGTTTAATTTGTCGGCCGCCGTGAAAATAAGAGGAAGCCAACTATAGGCCTAATAATTAATCGGTATATAAAATAAAAGCAACAATGAGCCTGCCATAAAAGCTAGAATGGACGGATCCTGTGATATCCCACAGTTAAAAGAGAATTAAGAAATTTGTTAAAAGTTTAATTTGTCGGCCGCCGTGAAAAATAAGAGGAAGCCAACTATAGGCCTAATAATTAATCGGTACATAAAATAAAAGCAACAATGAGCCTGCCATAAAAGCTAGAAATGGACGGATCCTGTGATATCCCACAGTTAAAAGAGAATTAAGAAATTTGTTAAAAGTTTAATTTGTCGGCCGATGTGAAAAATAAGAGGAAGCCAACTATAGGCCTAATAATTAATCGGTATATAAAATAAAAGCAACAATGAGCCTGCCATAAAAGCTAGAAATGGACGGATCCTGTGATATCCCACAGTTAAAATAGAATTAAAACATTTGTTAAAAGTTTAATTTGTCGGCCGCCGTGAAAAATAAGAGGAAGCCAACTATAATAATAATCGGTATATAAAATGAAAGCAAGAATGAGCCTGCCATAAAAGCTAGAAATGGACGGATCCTGTGATATCCCACAGTTAAAAGAGAATTAAGAAATTTGTTAAAAGTTTAATTTGTCGGCCGCCGTGAAAAATAAGAGGAAGCCAACTATAATAATAATCGGTATATAAAATAAAAGCAACAATGAGCCTGCCATAAAAGCTAGAAATGGACGGATCCTGTGATATCCCACAGTTAAAAGAGAATTAATAAATTTGTTAAAAGTTTAATTTGTCGGCCGCCGTGAAAAATAAGAGGAAGCCAACTATAGGCCTAATAATTAATCGGTATATAAAATAAAAGCAACAATGAGCCTGCCATAAAAGCTAGAAATGGACGGATCCTGTGATATCCCACAGTTAAAAGAGAATTAATAAATTTGTTAAAAGTTTAATTTGTCGGCCGCCGTGAAAAATAAGAGGAAGCCAACTATAGGCCTAATAATTATCGGTATATAAAATAAAAGCAACAATGAGCCTGCCATAAAAGCTAGAAATGGACGGATCCTGTGATATCCCACAGTTAAAAGAGAATTAAGAAATTTGTTAAAAGTTTAATTTGTCGGCCGACGTGAAAAATAAGAGGAAGCCAACTATAGGCCTAATAATTAATCGGTATATAAAATAAAAGCAACAATGAGCCTGCCATAAAAGCTAGAAATGGACGGATCCTGTGATATCCCACAGTTAAAATAGAATTAAAACATTTGTTAAAAGTTTAATTTGTCGGCCGCCGTGAAAAATAAGAGGAAGCCAACTATAATAATAATCGGTATATAAAATAAAAGCAACAATGAGCCTGCCATAAAAGCTAGAAATGGACGGATCCTGTGATATCCCACAGTTAAAAGAGAATTAAGAAATTTGTTAAAAGTTTAATTTGTCGGCCGACGTGAAAAATAAGAGGAAGCCAACTATAATAATTAATCGGTATATAAAATAAAAGCAACAATGAGCCTGCCATAAAAGCTAGAAATGGACGGATCCTGTGATATCCCACAGTTAAAAGAGAATTAAGAAATTTGTTAAAAGTTTAATTTGTCGGCCGACGTGAAAAATAAGAGGAAGCCAACTATAGGCCTAATAATTAATCGGTATATAAAATAAAAGCAACAATGAGCCTGCCATAAAAGCTAGAAATGGACGGATCCTGTGATATCCCACAGTTAAAATAGAATTAAAACATTTGTTAAAAGTTTAATTTGTCGGCCGCCGTGAAAAATAAGAGGAAGCCAACTATAGGCCTAATAATTAATCGGTATATAAAATAAAAGCAACAATGAGCCTGCCATAAAAGCTAGAAATGGACGGATCCTGTGATATCCCACAGTTAAAAGAGAATTAAGAAATTTGTTAAAAGTTTAATTTGTCGGCCGCCGTGAAAAATAAGAGGAAGCCAACTATAGGCCTAATAATTAATCGGTATATAAAATAAAAGCAACAATGAGCCTGCCATAAAAGCTAGAAATGGACGGATCCTGTGATATCCCACAGTTAAAATAGAATTAAAACATTTGTTAAAAGTTTAATTTGTCGGCCGCCGTGAAAAATAAGAGGAAGCCAACTATAATAATAATCGGTATATAAAATAAAAGCAACAATGAGCCTGCCATAAAAGCTAGAAATGGACGGATCCTGTGATATCCCACAGTTAAAAGAGAATTAAGAAATTTGTTAAAAGTTTAATTTGTCGGCCGACGTGAAAAATAAGAGGAAGCCAACTATAATAATTAATCGGTATATAAAATAAAAGCAACAATGAGCCTGCCATAAAAGCTAGAAATGGACGGATCCTGTGATATCCCACAGTTAAAAGAGAATTAAGAAATTTGTTAAAAGTTTAATTTGTCGGCCGACGTGAAAAATAAGAGGAAGCCAACTATAGGCCTAATAATTAATCGGTATATAAAATAAAAGCAACAATGAGCCTGCCATAAAAGCTAGAAATGGACGGATCCTGTGATATCCCACAGTTAAAATAGAATTAAAACATTTGTTAAAAGTTTAATTTGTCGGCCGCCGTGAAAAATAAGAGGAAGCCAACTATAGGCCTAATAATTAATCGGTATATAAAATAAAAGCAACAATGAGCCTGCCATAAAAGCTAGAAATGGACGGATCCTGTGATATCCCACAGTTAAAAGAGAATTAAGAAATTTGTTAAAAGTTTAATTTGTCGGCCGCCGTGAAAAATAAGAGGAAGCCAACTATAGGCCTAATAATTAATCGGTATATAAAATAAAAGCAACAATGAGCCTGCCATAAAAGCTAGAAATGGACGGATCCTGTGATATCCCACAGTTAAAATAGAATTAAAACATTTGTTAAAAGTTTAATTTGTCGGCCGCCGTGAAAAATAAGAGGAAGCCAACTATAGGCCTAATAATTAATCGGTATATAAAATAAAAGCAACAATGAGCCTGCCATAAAAGCTAGAAATGGACGGATCCTGTGATATCCCACAGTTAAAAGAGAATTAAGAAATTTGTTAAAAGTTTAAATTGTCGGCCGCCGTGAAAAATAAGAGGAAGCCAACTATAGGCCTAATAATTAATCGGTATATAAAATAAAAGCAACAATGAGCCTGCCATAAAAGCTAGAAATGGACGGATCCTGTGATATCCCACAGTTAAAAGAGAATTAAGAAATTTGTTAAAAGTTTAATTTGTCGGCCGCCGTGAAAAATAAGAGGAAGCCAACTATAGGCCTGATAATTAATCGGTATGTAAAATAAAAGCAACAATGAGCCTGCCATAAAAGCTAGAAATGGACGGATCCTGTGATATCCCACAGTTAAAAGGGAATTAAGAAATTTGTTAAAAGTTTAATTTGTCGGCCGCCGTGAAAAATAAGAGGAAGCCAACTATAAGTTAATAATAATCGGTATATAAAATAAAAGCAACAATGAGCCTGCCATAAAAGCTAGAAATGGACGGATCCTGTGATATCCCACAGTTAAAAGAGAATTAAGAAATTTGTTAAAAGTTTAATTTGTCGGCCGACGTGAAAAATAAGAGGAAGCCAACTATAGGCCTAATAATTAATCGGTATATAAAATAAAAGCAACAATGAGCCTGCCATAAAAGCTAGAAATGGACGGATCCTGTGATATCCCACAGTTAAAATAGAATTAAGAAATTTGTTAAAAGTTTAATTTGTCGGCCGACGTGAAAAATAAGAGGAAGCCAACTATAGGCCTAATAAGTAATCGGTATATAAAATAAAAGCAACAATGAGCCTGCCATAAAAGCTAGAAATGGACGGATCCTGTGATATCCCACAGTTAAAAGAGAATTAAGAAATTTGTTAAAAGTTTAATTTGTCGGCCGCCGTGAAAAATAAGAGGAAGCCAACTATAATAATAATCGGTATATAAAATAAAAGCAACAATGAGCCTGCCATAAAAGCTAGAAATGGACGGATCCTGTGATATCCCACAGTTAAAAGAGAATTAAGAAATTTGTTAAAAGTTTAATTTGTCGGCCGCCGTGAAAAATAAGAGGAAGCCAACTATAATAATAATCGGTATATAAAATAAAAGCAACAATGAGCCTGCCATAAAAGCTAGAAATGGACGGATCCTGTGATATCCCACAGTTAAAAGAGAATTAAGAAATTTGTTAAAAGTTTAATTTGTCGGCCGCCGTGAAAAATAAGAGGAAGCCAACTATAATAATAATCGGTATATAAAATAAAAGCAACAATGAGCCTGCCATAAAAGCTAGAAATGGACGGATCCTGTGATATCCCACAGTTAAAAGAGAATTAAGAAATTTGTTAAAAGTTTAATTTGTCGGCCGACGTGAAAAATAAGAGGAAGCCAACTATAGGCCTAATAAGTAATCGGTATATAAAATAAAAGCAACAATGAGCCTGCCATAAAAGCTAGAAATGGACGGATCCTGTGATATCCCACAGTTAAAAGAGAATTAAGAAATTTGTTAAAAGTTTAATTTGTCGGCCGACGTGAAAAATAAGAGGAAGCCAACTATAGGCCTAATAATTAATCGGTATATAAAATAAAAGCAACAATGAGCCTGCCATAAAAGCTAGAAATGGACGGATCCTGTGATATCCCACAGTTAAAAGAGAATTAAGAAATTTGTTAAAAGTTTAATTTGTCGGCCGACGTGAAAAATAAGAGGAAGCCAACTATAGGCCTAATAATTAATCGGTATATAAAATAAAAGCAACAATGAGCCTGCCATAAAAGCTAGAAATGGACGGATCCTGTGATATCCCACAGTTAAAAGAGAATTAAGAAATTTGTTAAAAGTTTAATTTGTCGGCCGACGTGAAAAATAAGAGGAAGCCAACTATAGGCCTAATAATTAATCGGTATATAAAATAAAAGCAACAATGAGCCTGCCATAAAAGCTAGAAATGGACGGATCCTGTGATATCCCACAGTTAAAAGAGAATTAATAAATTTGTTAAAAGTTTAATTTGTCGGCAAGCCTGCTAAATAAGAGGAAGCCGACTCCAAAAATTAATCGGTATATAAAATAAACAGGCAATAATAAGGCAAAATGACACGACCGGAAACTTAAGATATATTTATAACATTTTTACGGAATGCCAGTAGTAGCAAAATTCGTTTAAAATAGTTAGTGTGAAATTCTGTGGACGAAAATTAAAGAGTGTGATTATTTTATCTATACCAGTTATTAGAAAAATTCAATAAGCAGATTATTAAAAAAATTAACTACGTTTTATTATTAATGATTTACCAATAACTCTTATAGTAAATATTGACGAACGCTCTGCCATCTATGTTGGAGAGTTTCAATAAACACAAATTCGAGCAGAAACTTATACGTTTTAAAATTGATTGATTTCTCAGCGGTCCGGAACATTTAAGTAATTAGCATGGGAAATAATGATAATGCTTTTTTACCTAACGTGTAGCAGTAATATCATTTATTTCATACTAAGATGATTTTTATACGTTTAAGTTATTAAATTGTGTGCGGAGACGTCATACTAGGACCCTAATGATGTTGTTAGCACATATCAGTTACTAGCTTACCTCAGAACAAATTAACTTTCCCTTCCAAAATCACGCGCAAGTGAAATGGCAAGAGGAACATATCCTCGTGTAGCTGGCGGTCTAATGCAGTGTCATCACTATGTTTTCGAAGTAGGAACAACGGGATTAGATAAAGTTGAATGTACGAGAGGTCGAACAGCACGGCAGTGCCATCAAGGTCTTCGATAGGGTTGCAGGGACTCTTCATTGTTTTACAGTACAGTGGCATGTTGAAAGCGTTTACCAACCGTGTCGCTGTTTTGAAAGGTAATGCATATTCCATGCAAGCCTCTTGAAGACGCATCTGGGGTCATGCCTCCACCTCTTGGGATACCTCGGTCAAAGATCATACTCCCAAGTCCCAGTATCTTGTCCTCTCTATCTATTCGCGTCCACGTTCAAAGGTTCTCGGCTTAAAACCAACACCTTAGGGAGGTGTTGGAGTCGCAACTTCAGGGAAATTGCTGAGTTACATAATATGTCAGGTCGCTCATTCCTGACGACCCCACAGTTGGTCCACGGGCTCCTCGAGCCTAGCCGGGAGGACTGCTCTCGCAGATCCATCGACCGTTCCCCTGTTTTACTTCCAGGGACGCATCCTGCAGCCGTTGTGAGACCGGCTAGTGCTTGAATCCATGACACATCTAGGCCCATCCGTCCACCCCTTGGGATACCTCGGTCGTCCTGACCATACTCCCAAGTCCTAGTTCTAGTCCTCCCTATCCTATGTTCACGTCCACGTTCAAGTTCACGGTCCTTAAACCAACACCCCAGGGAGAGAGTGTTGGAGTTAGCAGTTCTGGGAATTGCTGAGCTACATAGTACATCAGGTCGCTCAATCCTGACGACCCCACAGTTGGTCCACGGGCTCCATGAGCCTAGCCGGGAGGACTGCTGTCGCAGATCCACCGACCATTCCCCTGTTCTGCCTCCAGGGACGTGTCCTGCAGCCGTTGTGAGACCGGCTAGGGCTACAAGCCCAACAGTGTGAGACTTTTAGTACATCCAGGTGCTCATCTCCTGGCGACCCCACAGTTTGTCGACGGGCCCGTAGGCCGAGCCAGGAACCAGTACAGTAGCTCCCCTCTGGACTGGTCCGAGCCGAGCCCTGGTGTGCCCCCAGGGACGCCTTCTGAAGCTGTTGTGGGCCAGCACGGAGCTCGCAAGCTCCAACAGATGAGCAACTAGTACGACAAGGCGCTCAACTCTTGCCTACCCCACTAATGGTTCACGAGTCCCTTGGACTTAACCGGGAGGACTGTCTAGCAGATCCACCGATCTTTCCCCCAGTGCACCAGCTGGGGACGTGTTTGGTTGCTGAAGTGGGTCCAGCCTGAGCATTAGTACGTCAGGTCGCTCAACTCCTGACGACCTCACAGATTGTCCTTGGGTCACTCGGTTCCAGAGTCGGCGCTAAGTCCCAAGAAGCCAAAAAAGACCGCGCTTCCTCCTTTCCCGAGCTTATTGACCTGGTGGTAATTCCCAGCATTACGCCCGGTATTGTCCCATCCAGCCCGTTCGCAAGACTAAGCCTAGTCGTGTAGCTGCTGTGAGGCAGCCCACTGAGCAATGTAGGCATCCAGGGTGCTCATCTCCCATGGTGCCCCCACAGATGGTCTCAGGTTCAATGAACCAAGAGAGAAGGAGCGCCAGATCCCCCACTCTTCCACCGCCACGCCAACAGCGGCACAGGCCCCAGCTGTGGGCCGGGATAGATCTAGGCTTGACAGCAGGCCCCTTTCGCATAAATTTTCCTGCTGACCCCACTCATGGTCCGCGAGTCCATCGGACTTGGAAGGGAGGACTGACTAGCAGATCCACCGACCTTTTCCCCACTACGCCACCGATGGGACGCGTTTTGCTGCTGGAGTGGGCGCAGCACGAGCTATATAGTACATCAGGTCGCTCGAGTCCTGACGACCCCACAAATGGCCCGCGGGTCCGGTCTGGACCTAACCGGGAGGAATGCAAGCAAACCACCAACCGTTCCCCTATCCGCCACCCGGGGACGCGCCCTGTTGCTGTTGTGAGCACAGCTGGGGCCCGACGGACCCCCAGGGTGAATCCATGACACAGCTGTACCTCCTTTGGGATATTTAATCTTTATCCAAATCCTTTGTTCCTGTTTCAGAAACATCATGGTAGCATTATATTAGACCGCCAGCTAAGACGAGGCTCTGTTTCTCTCGCCAGTTTGATGCGCAAAATGTGGGAAAGGAGAGTCCATATTTCTGAGGGAAGGTAGGATGTAACTGAAGTATGCTATCAGCGACATCATTAGGTTCCGTCGTATGGCGTCTCTACAGCAGTGTTGCCACTATTAAAGTTCAAACCCTCGTAACATTTCAGTTAAAACGTCATATACACTTTTTCCGACATCGGAAATTTATTTATAATAATTTTCGAAAATTCGCCATCATCACTGAAAATTCCCTCCATATTTCATGCGGCATTGCAAATGGCGGTCCTCAAATAAGACGCATTATACCACACCTGATGTTTTAGTTACACAACGTATTAATTCAATTAAAGGTAAAACAAATATCTTAGTATGAAATAATTTATAGTATCAAGCTTGGATGGCAGACTTTTACTTACTTGTTGAAAAAATATGCTCTCATCTATTGACTGTGCATAAATATCTCAACTGATACGCAAAACAATGTCATCTAACTTTAAATCGCAATATTCTATTTTTACGTTGCTGGTTTTGGGTACCGGTACATAATATAAACCGGCAACAATGAGCAGAAAGCACTCTGTGAGACCCGTTCCATTGGTGTCGCATTCAACTGAAACATCAGTGGACTTAATGCAGCTTTCTTCTTTAACAATAATGGTTAAAAGAAGAACGCTGGGGGACCGGATGCAATATTATGTACCACACAACTTCCAATACTATGTTATTATCCAACTTACATATATTCTAATATATCTAATCGTCCGTCTAACTGAATATCTCTTTTAGGTACCTAAGAAATCGGAAATATAACGCACGTAACTACGAGGAAAAAATATGAATTGTACCTGTGAAAAATATATGGTAGAATTTTAATGACAATATTCATTACGAAAATTTTAAATATAATAAATTACATTTACATCCTAAAGCAATACAAAATGCAAGTCACAGAACAATATGTTAAATGCATGTTAACATTCGTCGGCGAATACTTTTTTGAGTAGTTGCGTGAATGTATGGCATGATCCAAAAATAAGCATAGAATCTTCCTCAACTTTTATTAACAAAACTACCTAATACGCATACAGAGTGAAAGTAATACAAGTATGCATTTCTTGTGGTAAATATAATAATATGCTTTATACATTTTGAGCAACAAATGTATAGTTTTCTCAGAAAAAATGTTCACAAACATATTGGTGCATTATTTTATAATGGTGTATATTATTATAGAATAATTTTCGGAAATTCGCCACCATCACTGAAAACTTTTCATGACTGGGAATCGAAGCCGGTTCGCTTGGTAGGGTGGAGGAGGGAAGAAGAGGGAGAGAGAGAGAGATAGACCTTTTTCTTCCCTTAGCTCCTTGATCCTCTAAGAATCTTGGCCTCCTTCATAACATCTGCCCATTCTTCCCTATTCTTAGATTTTTGTCTCCATCTTTTAACCTTCAGTTGTCTTAAGTCTTCCTGAACCTTATCCAATCATCTTAGTTTCTGTCTTCCAACCTTTGTTCTTCCTCTAGCTTCCCTTTTAAAATCCTTCTTGCACTTCTTTCCTGTTCCATCCGGAACAGATGTCCTACCCATTCCAATCTCTTTATACTAATATCTCCCACCAGATCTAAACATCTACATTTTTTTTTTTCAATTCCTGGTTCGTCCTAATTCTCCATGTATCTTGTTCTTGTACTGCCCCATATATCTTCCTATGCATTTAATATGATATTATCTTTTTCTGATAATGTCCATGTTTACTTCCAAACATAACTATTGGTTTCAGTATTGCAAGAGAGAAAATATGTAATTGGTTAATCTTCTTCTTCTTCGGCTTTCCCCCACTTATAGGTTTGCCGTCTTCAGTTTCCATTTATCTCTATCATTCCAATCTCCTTCTTCCAAATTCCTATCATCCATTATAGTTCTGAAGTAGGTTTTCCATTTCCATTTTGGTCTGCCACGTTTATTTCTTCCAGGGGGTGACCACTTGTATATATTTTTTGACCACCTTTCATTTTCCATTCTTTGTACATGGCCATACCATATAAGCGTTTGATTTTCAATCCTCTTAACAACAGATGTGGTAACATTCATTTCTCTCCAAAGGAATTAATTTCTTATTTTATCCTGTCTTGTTTTTTGGAGGCTTCTTCTAAGATAATCAAATTCAACTGTTCTAATTTTATTCTTTTGTAATTCCGTCAAAGACCAAGTTTCACTTCCATATATTCAGTATTATGCTCTTATAATGTAATTGGTTAATACAAGTGAGTATTTGTAAATGCTGAAAGTGATTTTTATTTTATAATAGACACGATGTGCGGTAAAACATTTAAATATTCCAGTTGAACTGCCCTCCGCGTTGTTTCCAATTCACGAAGTTCACACATGTGACATAAATATTTTGTTACGCCCGGTGAGTTCTGACACAGTAGCTGATGAGAGGTGTCATCATGCTTCACAATTAATTAATTATATTGGCCACATCGCTGAGAGACTCAAAAATGTGCAACACATAACATGGAAATCCACCACCAAAGTTTATATTATAACCTTTTTTTTTGAAATTGCTCCTATTACATTTTACAGTGTAAGCTCTAGTACAAGAGCATTCAAAGGCAGCGTTTCATAAGAGGATAAAATAAATAACTTGAATGTTGTAAAAAATAGTTCATCACACAGGAACTGCGCAAACTAAGCCAATTTCTCAGCAAGTCGAATTTATAATAATAATAATAATAATAATAATAATAATAATAATAATAATAATAATAATTTTTTATTATTATTCCGGCTTTTACAATGAATATACATTTTTCCGGTACCCATGTTCACAGTTAACTACACATTTGTTTCAACACATTTTTCCATTCCTGTCTGTTCATCCATATATCTTCTTCTATTTCCCATTCCCTCTTAGTTTCATTGATTCGCTGAATCCACGTAATAGTTGGTCTACCCTTCTTTTTCCTTCCCTGTGGTTCCCAATCCATAATTATCTTAGATAGTCTTCCTTCTTCCATTCTTCTAATGTGTCCGTTCCAATTTAATTGTTTTTTTCTTTATAAAATCTAATATTGAATATTGTACCTGCATTTTTTCTTTTATAGGCCTATATGAATTTCTGATTTTATCCTTCCTGGATATTCTTGTAGCACGTCTCCAGTAGTCCATTTCAGTGGCGAGCAATTTTTTTTTTTCATTTGTGCATTTAAAGCCAACACATCAGCTCCATAGGTAATAATGCTTCTGATTATTGTATTAAAAATAGTTTTTTTTTGTTTCTTTGAAGATATGTTTGTCCCATACTATTCCATTTAGGGCAGATATAGCATACTTTCCTATATTGATCCTGTTTCTTATCTGTGTTTCTTGTTTTCCATCTTTAGTAATTTTAATTCCCAAATACTTATATTCTTCAGTGTGTTTAATTGTCCCTAAATTTTCTTCTAGTATTAAATCTTGAGGAAGATCATATATCTAGATTTATCCATATTGATCTTTAAACCCCATAAACTATATTCTTGTATTAATTTTCTAGTGAGGTATTCTATATCTTCAAATTCATGAGCCAATATCAATTGGTCATCTGCAAACTGGAGTGTATATATTGTTGAATTATCATCTAGTGGTATTCCCATCGGTTTACATTTCTTTTTCCAATCTTCAATAGCTTTTTCAGCATAAATCTTATATAATGTTGGAGATAATAATAATAATAATAATAATAATAATAATAATAATAATAATAATAATAATAATAATAATAATGCCTTAACTCTTTTTTCCCCTAATGTCTTATTCTATAGAAGCGGCCATTTTAACAATTGAAATTCCAACACATCCCTAAAAATAAAACAATTCTTATTTAATTTATTGACATTGTAATTATATATTTTAACAATGTCCCGAATAACTTGTGTGTCCTTTGTAATACATAATTTGGCTAAACTTTGCAAGCTGTGACGCGACTTTTTTTTTAATTTCTTCATAAACTCCTGTCGAATTTTATTCTTAGGGTTTCATTACTCAAATAATTTCCCACCATTTAAAATTATTTTAAATTTTTTTCTAACGATTATTTCAGTATATTTTTCTATGACATTTAACTACGTATGTAGCACATAGACGTGCCAGCTATATTGGTTTTAACGAATATTCTATGCAACAAAAATACGTATTATAGTGCAGCCAACATAGAGTATCTAGAAATTAACTGTACACATATAGGGGCCTACTTCAGAATTTCAGAACTTGCTATATTTTCTGGGTGTTGCATTCTTTCACAGGTTAGAATGCTTAAATTATGATCGGTTAGCTTTTAGATTGGTCTTTCGCAGGTTAAATTAAGTTACGTTAGCTTTTCTTCTTCTTCTTGTAATCACATGTTTCCCTTAACAGAGATTTAGGCGCTCTCCCCCTACAGGGAAGAACTTGAACCATACTAATTTAGTTACACTTGTTTTCGTATAGATGTCATTTGAGTGGTCCGTGGTCAGCGTTCGGCCTCATACCGACATCTAGGAAACCAAGTAGTACTAGGATGGGAAAATTCTGTAAATTTTGCTTAGAGGCCTTTTCATTCAGGCTTAAGGATCTTTTACGAGCCTGAAAATCTTCAGACTCGGGACCCACGGCTTAAAGTACCTCCCGGAGGACTTACTCCTTGGATTTTTCCATTCTAATAAAAATCCTCGACCCCAGACGGGTTTGAAACCGCGACCCTCGGGACCAGAGGCAAGGAGCACGATAGCCTTTAGGTTCGTGTATGTGTTGGCTGCATCCCGTGATTCCATAGTGTTCATGTTTGTTGGCGCATGCGTATGACGTATGACTGGAACTTACACAATTTTTTTCGCGTTACATGTTGTAAATTATTTCCCATATTTTAATCACTTTTTATTTTCTTTATATCGAGTGTTAGATAGGGAACTACATTTCCTTGCACGCTCAAACGTAAAATCGTTATTCGACCAATGAAAATGCAGTCATACATCTGCTTTGTTTACATTAAATCTGGAACTTAGTTCGGAATTAGTATAGCTTTATGTTGTCATTGTGAATGGAAATCAGGGTCTTGTGTTCATGTCATGTTCATGTCACCGCATTACTGTTAATAAACACTATATAAGTGAATAGGCCTTAAATAATTATAGTACGTCTCAGATGTCGTATAATCTTTATGACAGATATTTGGACTAAATGGAGATGGGGATAAAATACGTGTATTACACAACAAAAAGAAATCCCGATTTTACTCTAAGATTTTGAAATTGTATTTGTCTAATTTTCATATATATATCTTCTTCTTCTTCTTCTTCTTCATGAAATTAGGCCTTTTGACCTGTTTTCATATCAAGTGGGATTTAATGAATCCTCCCATCTAGTAAATGGGCGTCCAACATTTCTATGTCCTATTGGTTTGTACTTTAGTAACAGCTGAGGAATTCTTTCTGTAGGCATTCTCTTGACATGTTCATACCAGTTGTTTCTCATGTTGTCAATTCTATTTGTTAAATTAAAAATATTTAAGTCCTTCCTAATATCCTCACTTCTTTTCTTGTCCAAAATTGTCACACCCGCTACTGAACGTAGGAACTTCATTTCTGCAGTTTCTATTTTCCTTCTGTCTGAACGGTTAAGAGTCTAATTTTCACTTGCATATGTTAAGACAGGCACTGCCATAATTTTGTAAAATTTTAGTTGTGTGCTCCTCAAAGTTTTATTTTTCAGTGTCCGTCTTATAGTGCCACACATTCTGTAAAATCTATTTCATTTAATATTAATATCTTCCTTCTGACAGTATGATACGTTGCATCCTAAATAATTAAAATTGTTCACCTGTTGTATTATACTGTTATTAATACTGATTTTACACCTCATGTGGTCTTTCCCGTTGAATGCCATTACTTTCGATTTACTTTCAGAGATTGTCATATTGAATTTATTTGCTATTTCGTTTAATTTATATGCTGCTATTTGTAAATTGTCTTCTGAAGAGCTAAGGATTGTCTGATCGTCTGCAAACAGTATGGTATTTAGAATCGTACTGCCAACTTTAAACTCTGTGGTTAAATTTGATTGCCATTGTACAATGATCTTGTGTATATATATATATATATATATATATATATATATATATATATATACTAAAGAGTGCAGGAGATAGTGGGCATCCTTGTCTGACCCCTTGATTAATTTCTAATGTATTATCGCTCATTGTACCTCCTTTATCAATCATTATTTCTGATTTAAAATATAAGCTTTGCACAACTTTGACAATGTGTTCTGGAAACCCTTTGTCATACATTATTTTCCATAGTTTATTTCTTGACAGTCTATCAAATGCTTTTTGATAGTCAATAAAAAGTATGCTAGTTGGCAAATTAAATTCTCTTCTCTTCTGAATAAGTTGCTCTATTGTGAAAATGGCATCTGAACATGACCGACCTTTCCGAAAGCCACACTGTTCTTCACTTAATATATACTCATTTATTATATTTAATCGTCTAGTAATAATCTTAGCGTATATCTTGTAAGCTGTATTCAATAAACAGATTCCCCTGTAACTTGTGCACTCGTGTCTACTTCCTTTTTTAAATATGGGACATATAAGTCCTTTCTTCCATTCATCCGGGATTATGCACATCCTCCAGCACACATTTAGTACATCTAAGAATCTCTGCTTAATTTCTCTTGGAGCATACTTTAAAAGTTCAATATTTAAACAGTCTATTCCTGGAGTTTTCTTATTTTTGAATGTTTCTAGAGCGTTCTCTAATTCTTTGATTTCAAGAAGATCTACATGTGCCATTTCCTTTAATTTGGGGTCAATGTTTATTTCTGACATATCTGTCCATAATGTTCGATAATATTTGAGCCACTTTTTTTCTGATGATAAATTAAAAATATATCCCCTACAGATATCTAAATTTAAAAGTGAAACTATTTTTATATAATAATAATAATAATAATAATAATAATAATAATAATAATAATAATAATAATAATAATAATAATAATAATAATAATAATAATAATAATAATAATAATAATAATAATAATAATAATAATAATAATAATAATAATAATAATAATACTTTATTTATTCTGGCAGAGTTAAGGCCATAAGGCCCTCTCTTCCACTCAACCAGCTGATCTATTATACGTAAAAGATGAAAAAAATGATCATTATTGTTGGATTAAAGATTTGGATAAATTGTTGTTTAGTCAAGTTTCAAAGTATAAAGGAAAAAAATATCATTGTAGAAGATGTTTAAGACATTTTGTAAGTGAAGATTTATTAGAAAAGCATTCCTTTTATTGTAATAATAATGAAGCTTTAAGAGTTGAATTTCCTGATGAAAAATATATTGAATTTAAAAATTATAATAGAAAATTGAAGGTACCTTTTGCAATATATGCTGATTTTGAATCAATCTTATCAAAAGTAGATTCATGCAAACCAAATCATGAAAATAGTTATACAAATGAATATCAAAAACATATACCCTGTGGATTTAGTTATTATAAAACTTATGCATATGGGAATAAGGAATCTAAACCAATAGTCTATAGAGGTGAAAATGCTGAAAAAGTGCTCGTTGATAAGATGATAGAAGAAACTCATAAGATATATAAATATATGAAGAATAATTACCATCATATGAAATTAACAAGTGAAGGTTTACATAATTTTAAAAATGCAAAAGTTTGCCATATTTGTGAAAAAGAATTTAAAGAATATGATATTATAGTAAAAGATCATAATCATCTCACAGGAAAGTATAATGGAGCTGCACTAATGAATGTAATATAAACTATCAATTACCAAAGTTTGTACCTATATGCTTTCATAATATAAAAAAAAATATGATGCTCATCTATTCATTAAAACTTTATCAGATAGAGAAGGAAATTTAAAGGTAATTCCAATAACAAATCAAAATTATATTTCTTTCCCTTTTAAAATTAAACTTGATGAATATGAAGTTAAAAATGGTAATAAAAACTTTATAAAACCAATCATGTATGAGATGAGATTTCTAGATTCACTTGCTTTTATGTCTTCTTCAGTGGATATATTAGCAAAAAACCTGAAATATTTCCCACACTTGGAAAATCATTTTCCTAAAGATAAGATTGAGATAATTACTAGAAAACTTCCTTATTGTTACGATTACATTGATTCATTTGAAAAATTTAAAGAAGAAACTATTCCTCCTAAAGAATCATTTTATAGTATATTAAACAATTCAAAAATAGACAATGAAGAATATGAGTTTGCGACCACTTTATGGAAGAAATTCAATATTAAAAATCTAGGAGAATTTCACGACTTGTATGTTAAAATTGATACACTTTTACTTGGTGATATATTTGAAAATTTTAGAGACGTTTGTATGAAAATCTATAAATTGGATCCGTGTTATTATTATACAGCTCCTGGATTATCTTGGGATGCTATGTTAAAATATACTGAAGTAAATTTGGAAATAATAAAAGATTATGATATGATATTAATGATAGAAAAAGGAATAAGGGGTAGAATTAATCAAGTTTCCAAGAGATATGTAAAAGCAAATACTAAATATATGCAAAATTATAATAAAGATAAGGAATGTAATTACTTAGCATATTTAGATATGAATAATTTATATGGAAGAGCTATGATAGAAGAATTACCAACACATGATTTTAAATGGGTTAAAGATACAAATAATTTCAATGTATGTTATATTTCAATATATTAAAAACTGGATACATTTTGGAAGTAGATTTAGAATATCCTCATTAATTTCATAAACAACATAATGATTATCCAGTAGCTCCAGAACAATTAAAAGTTGATACAGAATGGTTAAGTCCCTATCAAAAACAATTCAAAGAAACAAAGAGTCAAAAAATATTATTAACCTCAAAAGAAAATAAGAATTATGTATTACATTATAGAAATGTACATCTATACCTTAGCTTGGGAATCAAAATAAATAGAATACATAGAATCTTAGAATTTAAACAATCTAATTGGTTAAAGTCTTACATTGATTTAAATACTGAAATGCGAACTAAGGATACAAATGATTTTGAAAAGGATTTCTTCAAATTGATGAATAATAGTGTATTTGGTAAGACAATGGAATCGATTCGTAAAACATGTAATATAAAGGTATTGAATGAATATATTAAAATTGAAAAAGAAATTGCAAAGCCTACTTTTAAAGATAGAACAATATTTACAGTGAAAATTGTAGCATTGCATATGGGTAAAGAGAAGTTAAAATTTAATAAACCTATATACGTTGGAATGCACATTCTAGATGTAAGCAAATATTTTATGTATGATTTCCATTATAATGTAGTGAAAAAGAAATACGGAGATAAAATAGAAGTTTTCTATACTGATACAAACTCGTTCATTTACAGCATAAAAACAAATTACTTTTATAGATATATGGAAGCTATGATTGAATATTTTGATACAAGTGATTTTTCTAAAGATCATTGGATGCCAAAGAAAAATAAGAAAAGTTGTAGGAAAAATGAAAGACGAAAACTGTGGTAAAATAATGAAAGAATTTATAGTATTAAGAAGTAAAAATATATGCTATCAGAACTTGAAATAAAAAGGAAATTAAAAAATCAAAAGGTACAAAAAAAAGGTGTTGTTGACAAAACCATTAAATTTGAAGATTATTACCATTGTTTGTTTAATGGAGAAAAACAATATAGAGTTAATATTCTCATTAGATCAAATAAGCATGACATTTCAACTATTGAAGTAAATAAAATAGCGCTCTAAGTCCATATGATGATAAAATGTATATTTTAGACTATGGAATAAATACTAGAGCTTACGGTTTTAATCAATAGACTGAATTTTACAAGAATATAGAAACTATTAATAATGCTGTATAAATTTATGAAATTAAAAATGTTTATAAAAATGTTTTCTAATAAATGGAAGCATTCAACAGAATCGGATCGTTCTCAAAGATATATAAATTTAGTGATATAGAACCTGGAAAATATTAACTGATATCGTTGAAAAAAATTGAAACAAAATATGGAGCTACAATTATAGGAACTTTAAAAATTGAAGATGAAGAAAGAGAATTCTATCTTCCTAAAAGATATGAAAAATTATCAGATAGAGATATAACAAAAATCAATAAAACTGAATACGTATTAGTATATAATGGATTGTTTGGAGATAAGAATCCTTACTATGATATAAAATTAGAGTGTTTATAAAAAATGTTTATTAATAAATGGATTCTTTAGATGATGCTAGAATATTAATGGAAAAAAATGATGAAGTTTATACTTTGCTAAAAATAAGTGATGAACTTATAGACTTATTAAACACATATGAAGAAGAAAAATTTCCAGAAATTGAGCAAGTAATTAATACATATTTACTACGTTCAATTAATATTATAAACAGAGAAGAAACAAATAACAAATAAAAAGAATAGCTATTAAAAAAATTTTAAAAGATTTACATGAATTTGATGTTCATATTGAATAATTTTTATTATTTTTAAATCTTCTTTTTATTTTAATCATCTTTTTATTTTTAATCTTCTTTTCATTTTTAAATCTTATTTTTATTTTCATTCATATGATTTAAGTTGTACTAGCGATAAATCAATTCAAGATTAGTGATAACACGCTGACGTCACTTTCATGTCTAAACTCGTTTAATGATAAGCATAGAGAGATAGAATTCGAGATCATTCGGCTAATAATGGACAACAAACAAACTGTGGTGAGTTAACATTTTTTATGTAGCCTATCTTTATTATTTACCTTGTCTTGTTTTTTTCAGCCTAATTTATTATTTTTTTCAACTTATGTATGTAGTTTTTGCTTATTTGATGTCTTTTTTTTTAAATAGAAAAAAATACTTCAAAATTTTCTGATTTTCAACCTAATTTGTTTAAATTCATATGATTTTGGTTTTTTTGTGTTTGAAATTGAGAAGTGGGGGGTGCGCCAGAAACCCTATGTTCTATACTACAGATGATGATGATGATGATAGATGTTGTCAATTCTCTCAATGTTACTGGAACCAAAAGTTAAAACACCTGCGATAATGAATTCACGTGGAGTGTAAAGTTTCATTCCAAAAAAACAGATAATAATAATAATAATAATAATAATAATAATAATAATAATAATAATAATAATAATAATAATAAATGGTGAAAATATTAATATCCTTAGTTATTGAATAATTCTGTTCGAAAACGTTCCATTGTGTAAATGAAATGTTTTATTATTTTTTTACAATCTCTTACATATTAGAGTATTAGCGTGTATTTTAAATGTGTGCTGCCATTAATAATCAGCTTCAGGAAAGGGAAAATGTGATACAAGAGGAATTGCGTAATGTTACAAAAATGGCAACTCTAGTTAAAGTTCACGAACTCCTAATAAACAGGGTCAGCAGGTGATTTGTAATGTTTGTGATTATATGAAGGAAAACAAAATTGGGAAAGTCATTATTAATGAAACAGAAAATGCATTAACGTTAAGTAGTCAAACAGCAAAATAGTTTGGGGACCGAAAACTAGTATAAAATGTGGACAAAAAAAAAACAGACGATTTCACCTGTGATTTGATTCGTTCAGATATTTTCAGGTTTTATGAAGAGAGACAGTCACCGACAGTTCAAGAACTACTAAGTCCGACTTCAAAAGAAATGCCAGTTTCCTTACAAAGAAATGCATCTTAGGGAACTTTTAGAAAGCTACGGTTCAAGTTCCGCACATATAATAATAGACGTGCTATAATGGAATCGGAGAGAATAGTAACGATGAGGAAATACTTCAGTTCATGCAAGACAATGATTTGCAGGTACCCTCTCCAGTACCCATAAAATCCATTTTGACACAACATTGTAAGGGAAGCTGATATAAAATCAGAATATATGTATATATAGCCTATATATCCATCCATCCATAGTAATTCTACCCGAAGGCAGGTCCTTCACTGCAATCATAGCATTTGCATGCTATGCTTGCAGCTTTACTAGGGAATTGTAGGTGTGGTAGCTTCCCGTTGCTTTCCACACCGGTGAAGGATGATGATGATGATAATGATAAGGATGATGATGGCCATATGATTTCGGGGACCGTTTGGGCCTTAAAGTTTTCCTGACATTTGTCTTACAGGTGAGGAAAAACCCCGATAAAAACCCCACCCAGAAAAACTGTCCCGACCGGGGATCGAACCCGGGCCCGATGCATGACAAGGCAGCACGCTACCTCGAGACCACAGAGGTGGACTATATATATATATATAATTCAATAATACCAGTTTGTCATTTCGACATTTCTGGTATTCTCTAACGCACTTCTGAGATTGGTGCGCCTGGAAGGCGGGCCAATGCTGCCCTAATGATATAATGGGTGATGATGCTGATGATGGTAATGATGTACCAGGAGAGGCCTTAATCTTGAACTCAATCTAATGAGGTGAATATGATGATGATGATGGCCGGATGATGTTCGGGGACCGCTTGGACCTTAAAGTTTCCTGACATTTGTCTTACAGGCGAGAAAAAACTCCGAAAAACCTCACTCAGGAAACTTGTCCCGAACGGGATCGAACCCGGACCCGCTGCGTAACAAAGGTACCTCGAGACAACAGCGGTGGACCGTTAATGCCGTTGAAATATCGGGTAGAACTTCTTTTATTTTGACCGTCAACGCGATTTGCGAGGCAATAATAAATAACACATTATTAATTATGCTTACAGTGTTGCCTAGTCGTATACCTTGAATTAATTGTTACACGAATACTACGCAACACAGAGATGGAGAAAAAATACATTCTGTAAAGCGCGTCTGCGAGTTTTTGTTACTCTATACACACACACCCTCATGTATATATATTTATATGAGTTTAGCCAGAAAAAAAAACTATGAACCTGATTTCATACATTAAGACAAACAGAAAAAAAAAACTATGAACCTGATTTCATACATTAAGACAAACAGAAAAAAAACTATGAACCTGATTTCATACATTAAGACAAACAGAAAAAAGAGGAATAAACCTATAAACTTTTCCGTGGATTTTGAATCGGCCTATGATATTATTAAAAGAATAAAATTGATATTGAAGCTATGGAGGAATTTGGCATACCATCTACGGTTGTCAGTATCACTAAAAATATGTCGTAAGATGTCAAATCAAATTGCAGAATGGCCAGTCTTCAACTTTCACTGCAAATAGAGGCCTAAGACAAGGTGATGCTCTAGCATATATGTTGTTTAATTATGCTTTGCGTAAGACAGAAAAGATGCAGAGTTTTATTCAAGAGAAGCATCTCACCAATATTACTTTTTTAACTATTAATAATTTGTTTTTTCTCATTATTTAATAAAAATAGTATGGAGATTTGTCAATATATTTACCTAATGTCTTATATATATAAGCGATAGATTAATTCATTAAAGTTTATTACTTTCTTTGTATATTTTTTTCCCTTTTATTTTTATGTATAGTAGATTCGAGCTGTTATTCCTTTGACTATACATTATTCCATTAGTTTAATTTTAATTCTATTTAATTTTATTGTATTATTATACATTATTTTCATTATTGTTCAGTTAACCAGATAATTAATTGTTTAGTACGTATTGTTATTGTAATTTTTTGTATTTAAATGTAACATATGTTTGTCCTGGTGAGTGGAAGAGAAGGCCATATATGGCCTTAACTCCACCAGGCTAAATAAATCTACTCTATTCTATTCTATCTATCCATCGATCCATCCATAGTAATTCTGCCCGAGGGCAGGTCTTTCACTGCAATTACAGCATTTTTTTCATGCTATGCTTGCAGCTTTACTAGGGAATTGTAGGTGTGGTAGCTTCCCGTTGTTTTCCACACCGGTGAAGGATGATGATGATGATGATGGCCATATGATTTCGGGGACTGTTTGGGCCTTAAAGTTTTCCTGGCATTTGTCTTCAGGTGAGGAAAACCTCACCCAGGAAAACTGCCCCGACCGAGGATCGAACCCGGACCCGCTGCATGACAAGGCAGCACGCTACCTCGAGACCACAGCGGTGGACATTCTATCTATATTATAAATCCATTCAGCTGCTAGCACACGCCGACGATATTGATATAATTAGAAGAACACCAAAATCAGTTTAAGAATTCTTTAAAAAATGTTGCACAAAATATTGAGTTAAAAATAAATGAGAAGAAAAAGTATAGGGAAATAACAAATAAACAAAGTAACATAACTTATTTTAATGAAGATAAGTTATAAGGAGGGTTGTTTCTGATCTCTGATAACAAATGATTTTTAAGTTTTACCTTAAGAAAAGCCGTGTCTCCACCATCGAGCATGCTCTATTTGATGGCTCTTCACCCGAACTATGGTTCGGCATCGGAGTTTCCACTCCAGAAGACTCTTACGCAGCACAGCCATGTCTAGAAGTTCCCACTCCTATTTATATGCTTTCCAGAGACCGTCTATTGTTCGAGGACGCTTGTTTTCCAGTGCCCTTTTGAAGAGTCCAAAGACACAAAGTCCAGCGGCGATGCATCAGGAGACTTCACTGGGACGTTGCTGAATGGAATAGCATGTATTCCAGTTCCCTGCTCCATTTCTCCAGGAATGTCAGGGTTAAACCCGAAGTGTGACTGGAGGCCTTGTCTTGGTGCACCCAAACTTGGTTTTTGTCTGTACCATAAGAGCTGGGATTTCAGTCCGGTAAATTGGGGTGAGAACTTCTTCCTGGTAGTACTGGGAGTTGATTTTGGCCTTTTTAACTACTCTACGAACGGTCGGTTTTTCATTGTAGCAATATCCCGCGATGGCTATAAATCCCTTTCTCTGTATTCGGCATACCACTTTTGAATTTTTTTTTCACCCCTTTCTCTATAGTAAATTGCCCGGGGTTTGTTGCAGTCTCCTAGATAAACATATGCTTCATCAAGTGTGACCAAAAATATCAATTTTCTCCTGCCAGGTGCTTTTCATAGTTTCCTGCTTTTGGTGCGGCATTCGGCAATGTGACGTGGCAACAATTTATAAACCCTGCTTTTGTGGCGCTTCCCCATGTTTAAATCTTTGTTTATTATGGTGTTTACAGTTTTAAGGGATATTTACAATCTGTTCGCAATCACCCTTTGTGTGGCAGGGTTACACCAGAGATAAGGACCTTGACCTTTCAGATTACATCTGGGGTGCGGGCAGTAGCAGGTCGTGGATTTGCCCTTTTTTTTCTTTTGAAATTAATCCCAAGCGACCCTTTCCCTTTTTATTAAGCACGGAGCTAATTCCACACTTTGACACCACAAAATTACGTTTTTGCAAGCCTCAATAATCGCGGAATAACTATAATTAGCGTCGGAAGGGGCAGTAATATACCCTTCCCAAAACGGGTCTATCAGCTTATGTATTAAGAGAGCAACACACGCGCGAGTGTAACAGAAGCAGCACACTGACTGGTTTGATCACCTCGCACACTCTTGGCCTGATGACTCACACTCCAACATCACAATCTACTTGGCAAATCGTTCTCAGATATCGGAAACAACCCTCCGTATTTTTGAGGTGAAACAATTTAAATATCTAGGAATCTATTATTGAAGGAAATAAGATTGACGTAGAAATTAATAAAATATTAATGTTAATTGACGATTGATATTTCGAACAAAAAAAATTGTTGAGATCTCGATACATATGAGACTCGTATTCGAGAGGTTCCGAGTTCAAATACCGGGCCGGAATTTTCCAGCATTTTCTCAATTGTTAAGGTTGAAATTTCATTACCATTATCCATAGTGATCTTTTCATATGTCATTTAAAAAAGAATATTCAATGGATTTACACAAGAAACAATAGACAGCCTACACATGAATATACATAAAAATAAGCAACGCCTACACAGTCTACTGATATAACCAAAATGTCATAGACATAATATGGACTAAATTCTTTAGTTATCCCAAAATCAAACTGAAAAAAATGCTCTAATCGGCGCAATATTTGTTCTCTCGCAACGAAACTTGATATTTAAGACTTCTTATAAAAGGAAAAATATCCCATAAACCATAAAATTAGGATTATTAGAATGGAACCTACAATTTGAAAATTATTTTAGCGGCCACAATCTCCCCCCAACCAAAACTGGATACAAACAATACAATTAACAAAATGAATACATATTTCGTAAACCAGCAAAATCAGATCATTAATTGAACTTGATGAGGAAGTCGCTTAGTATGCCTGGTTCATGCGTCACACACTCGTTAAAATTATATTTCGGAATTAACAGTAGTCCATATCACCCAATAGCTCTACTAATGATATTTATCAATGGTTAATTTGCAATATATATTTATTTTAAGTGGAACCTAATTTACTTTCAGCATTATATTTCACGTGGGTATTTATAATATAAATTATGATAAAAGCAAATTTTAAGCTGGATTATCTACATTGTGTGCAATTTATCTATAAATTAGCATAACCCTGAATTAAAAATAGGCTTTAGAACTTACACGTGTTCTAAAATACTGTTGATAAATAAGTGGACACTTTTCAGTACACGTGACTTTTATATAATAAATATGAGCACTTGGTGCAAGCGACTACTCAGTTGTAATAAAATGGATCAAACAAAAAGTATGTTTTCTGAACTTCCAGCTGGTCGCCCAAGAGAAATGTTATTCTCCGTATTGCATCAAGAAAATCTAATTGCTGTCAACGTGAATTATAAAATAAATAAATCTACGGCTAGTCGATGGTTTTCTTCATTGTATACAATTGAGGCAAGTAGTCCAACCAAGAATCTAAATCTGTATTTAAAATGTCTTCCTGAAGATGGTTTGAAAAAGGAGTTACTGCCATGCACATTATTTTTTCAAAATGAAGTAACATTCTATAACATTGTACTTCCCGCATATAAAGAACTTCTAGGAATAAAATGTCCGCAAGGATCAATATTGCCAATATCTGCGCCTCAGTGTTCCGCAGCTGAGTGGAATGGTAAAGATGATGTAGTGATTCTTAAAGATATGTCCATCAGCGGTTTTATGATTTTGGATCGTCACACACCTATGAAACTTCCAGAAATGTGTCTGGTCATGAAGGAAATTGGAAGAATGCATGGATATTCTCTAGCCACAAAAATATTGTGGCCCGAAAAAATGAAAGAAATTAAAGATAATTTAGTTGAACCGGATTTTATAAATCCTCAATTTGAGATATTTGTTCGGCCTGTATTTTATAATAATTTAGAAGATATTTATACAGTTATGAAGAAATACTACGAGGAGGAAAGCATATATTTAAAGAAATTTCATCAGTTCATAACAAAAAGTACAGATATTTTACTAAAGCTAGCAAAACCAGATCCAACAAACGAACCTTACAATGTTTTAATACATGGGGACCTTTGGATTAACAACTTTCTGTTTCATTATGGCGAAGATAAATCTGAACCAGATGACATTTGCTTATTGGATTTTCAGCACGTTCGTTACAACTCTCCTGCTATAGACTTGGGCCGCTTCCTATACGCGACCATGGATAAAACAACTAGAGACAAACATCGAGACTATTTGTTACGGTGCTATCATGATAACCTTTGCGAAACACTTGATCAGTTTGGTTTGTGCCAAGAACATCTACTGCCATTCAGTGTACTGGAAAATCAACTTCACAAGTATTCAACATTCTTTATAATAATTTCACTTCTCAATATCGTTCACTCACTGGACGATAGTGAAGGGGAAGAGAAGTACATTGGCGATAAACTGGAAAATATAATCCAGTCTGTCAGAAAGACTCAACTTCGTATGAATGCAGTATGCCGTCAGAGAGTTTTTGATGTAATCGAGGATTTCGTTGAACGCGGTTATATGGACATGAGTGACAGCAATTGACATTTAAGCAGTAAACTTGTATTTATGTTTGTTAAGTAACTGTGATTATTCAGAACAATAATTTAATAGTTTATCGTGGTTTTTGGTATTCTTAATGTATTAATTCAGTTTTAAATTTACTTGATTCAGCGATTTCTTTCTCAATTCATTTTGGTATTTACCCTTTACCGCATTCACTGAATATATATAGATTTTCTGAACAAGAATTACTGGCCTAGTAATACAATGGCGAAAAAAAACCTTTTTCGTTGTTTTTTTAACATTGTTTTAGCAAAAATATGTTTATCGATTTTATCGATCAGGGCTATTTTTTCCCCATATGTTTAAACACTTTAACATGCTGATTAGTGTTTGACCAAATTAGTTTTTTATAGCTAAAAGTGAAAAAAACCCAGTTTTGGCACAATTATGAATTTTTAGCAATTAACCCTTAAATTCGTAATGTATCTTTTGGACACTTCAGTTGGTGTAATTAATTTAATATTTTAAACAAATCAGATGAAAATGAACAAAAAGAAACTACTTAAATATTTGTCTAATTATACAATATACCTACTACTCGTAATAACAGTTACACAAGATTCCGTTTTCACTGCGGTCCGCCACATTCAAATAACTAACTTAAGAAATTTGTGTTTTACCAATTTAACGGTTAATTGCCCAACACCGACTAACACATGCATTGAATTCCGATAATCGTTCTCCTAATTGTTGCGTTGAAAAAAGAGGCCTGTATTTCTTTAAATTAGGTTATTATCGATAATTACCCTGGACTACAGTGTTTAGTTACATTTCCGTTTGGCGACTTAAGAACATCTTACGATCATCAACAACAGTTTTTTAATCTGAGATGGAAACAGAATATGATGTAGCTGTCGATCTGAAGTGATGAGTAATTAGTTTTCCTAAAATTCTTATTATAAAATATTCCTATTATAAAATAAATAAAATATAAATACTTTAAATATAAAATATGACCATATTCATAAATAATTTTGATTATTAGTAATGGTTGCGCCATACTGTAGCATTAACATATTGTTAATAAAAATATAATGTTATAAACAATTAAGATTCATCCATAGTAATTCTGCCCAAAGCATTTTCATGCTATGCTTGCAGCTTTACTAGGGAATTGTGTAGATGTGGTAGCTTCCCGTTGCTTTCCACAACTATTAAGATATTTTTACAGATATAAAGTTTAAATTTCAAAATTGCATATTATATAATAAGTAGTGAATTATTTACTTTTTACGTATTTTAGGCCTACAGTATTAACATCTTTGTTTTAATTCGAATACCTGCCCGAATACGAGCGTCCGTTTAAAAATAAAGTTATGAAGATTCTCTTAATTCGCCAAATAAACTGTAAAGTGCTACGATACTCAATTCGTGCATTGTGATTGCCTGATTGTCGCATGTTTATGAATTTCCGCTATTTGTCAATAAATCTAAGTATTTTTACACGCTTTATATTAGCTTGACCTGTATCTATCTATGTAACGGAATCTTTCAACACGATTTTCACCCACTTAAAAACATTGGATCGACTTGAAACTTTTATATACTTGTATAGGGCCAATGACAATACAATAATTTGTTTTCTAAGATCCTGGCCAGGATCATCAAAACATCAAAAAAATAAAGACCGGTATAATAGGTTGACGACGTATCGACTTTTAAGTCTATCGTTGTGGTAACTCAGTTGGTATAGTGGTGGACTGTAGTGGTATATAATTTAGTAATCCATAGGTCGCTGGTTCAAATCCGGCCCGGAGTTTTTTTAGAAGAGTATTACTTTCAGCTCATACTACAACAGTATCGAATTTAAAGATATTTACATTTTTAAAAAACCAAAATAAAAAATAAGTAATAGTTAAAAAAACTAAAACAACACGTTTGGGATAAAATTAAAGTGGTCAACAAAAAATCATCTCCAACACATCTAGAATAAAACTAGAATTATCTACAAAAAAAAATAATTTTACCTTCAAAAGCGTGTAGTGCTCTATATCAATTAATATATTTTATAATAAACGGATATTGGTAAAAGTAAAGTCTCTAAGAAGAAAACGTGAAAACCATAAAAAGCACCCCACACTTTTGATGGTAAAACAATTTATTTTTTGTGATAACTCTAGTTTTATTCTAGATGTGTTGCAGATAATTTTTTTGTTGACCACTTTAATTTTATCCTAAGCGTGTTGGAAATTAAATTTATTTTTCATTGTTTAGTTCGGTTTTCTAATAAAGTTTTAGTTTTTTTAAACTACTATTTATTATGTTTTGTACAATGATTTGTAGTGACAAAACAAATGTTATCGCCTCACTATGATGTTTGTCTGTTTATATAAAAGCGGGTGCCGCGCGACAATGCTTGACAATGCTTGACATGCGGAATTATTATAGTGGCGGTAGTCGGCATCTTTGTATTTAATTATATATAACAGCTGCGGGGAAAGAAAATAGAGCCGCTGGACAACCATAATAGTGAAGCGATAATACATATTAGTATCTAGAAATCCAGTGTAAGTACTCAAAAGTGAACAAAATATTGTTGGGGGCTTCAACAATCCTGGGATACAAACACAGATAAAATAAAACTATACTTGAAAGAGTTATTTTGTTATCGTTTAACCAGTTTTTTTATTTAAATTAAATTTAGCTTCCTGTTTAGCGATTTTCGAAGGAATGAAACAATTGAAATTTATCATGAAAATATTTTTGAAAAAAAAAATTGACAGATTTCACTGATCCTAATCGAGCAGACATCGGAAATGACATTGGCCAAAATTGTGTCAATGGGAAAACAAATACTCCTTATTGTCTGTATCTTTAACAACATACTTCGCGCAATCACACTTCAAAAGTAAATAACATTTCCACAAGTTACATTAATCAAAGGCTGCGCAGAATATATATATATATATATATATACTAACAATTCAGTTGTTTTAGAGAAACATATCTATTCAATCGTAAGAAGTGCATTAAGGAGTATCGAAATAACAAAACAAAGACATATTACCTTAAATAAACAGTTTGCTTGAATGGGGATGATGGACTTGACGTCTTTTGTTGATGATTTAAGATTGTAGTTGAATGATAGCCCTTTTTTCATCAGCTGCCTATCATTTTGCTGGAAACTTTTGTAAAGGTGGCTCATTTATTGATATAAACAAGTCGCACACATTGCCTAATTGGATCAAACTTACCATACGGTATATAAATATGAAACAAAAATACACTAATCCCACACTAAACATTTCTTTAAACCTTAAAATATACTATTTAATGATATATGGACAATTGGTCTCCCCAAAGAGCTACACATATTGTTATGCTCGTTTGGTGTGAGTGCCAGAGGTAGCCTTCCTATTGCAGTACACAGCTGAAAGAAACGTCATCGTGGCAAATAGGTTAAAAAAGAGTAGAGTTCCGACTCCACCTGTTGCTATGTCAATGTAAGTTGGGTTTATCACCCTGAAGATTAAGCCCAACTTTTTGCAACACAACATCCAGCTCGTTTTCGCCCTCATGAGCTCACATATCCCGTTCATTATTAATTATTAACTTCTCTTGCCATTATTGTCCAATTCTAAAATAAAACATTATTATTATTATTATTATTATTATTATTATTATTATTATTATTCCACCGGATATCCGTTTTACGGAATTCAAAAATATTGTGTACACTCCTACATGGCGCGATGGGCCTAGAAGGCCCTTGGTCGAACAACTGCTGGCCTCACATCCACATGTGTTAATGCCAGAGGTAGACGATCATCTAGACAGCATATGGGTGACTTAGTCAGTATGTAAGATACCCAGCCGTTATAGCTGGTTTTGTGAACCTAGAGCCGCTACTTATTGTAATGATCCAAGTGCCTCACGATTCTGGGTGGGCACCGGTACCATACTGGCCGAAATTACATGAGAAAATGTCTTCCTCATGAAGACCCGAACCAGCGCAAGTCTCGTAGCTCTGCGCCCAAGACATCTTTGCCTTGACGACTCAAATCCATTCTCCTGCTCCTTTCAAAATGAAATATTGTTTTAAACTCCAATATTTCCCCGACCTTATAGAAAAAAGCTAAGTTCATTACGCGATCCAAACCTGACAAAAATCCTTCTAAAGGATAATTTGTGACCAGTCAATCTGCTGCTAATGCTCAGAAAAATACTGGAGAAATTAATTTTGGCTACACACAAAATTGAAATTGAGTGAACACAAATTATACAAAATTATCAATTTGGCTCTAGAAAATCATATAGTATTCTACTGCAACCTGTTCGACATATTGACTAAGGTGTCGCGGGTTTTATCACCATTAATTAAAATTATATCAACATAACTCACTAACCGACAATTATTCTACTTGTAGATTAGTGGATATAATTCTGACTTTAAGTTCATCCTAGCGGGAGTTCTCCAATGTCCTGTCTTTTCACCCGTACTGTAAACAATTTATGTATGACCTCCCTATTGTTCCACATGTGCATACCGTTTCCTTCGTCTTTAATACCTATTTCTTTACCCAATTACCCTTTTCAGCCCTTCCATGAAGAATCCATACATTTCAGAATACCCTGAACACATTCCAATATACTTACTTACTCACTGGCACTATCGAACCCGTAGGTTCATGGCCGCGCGGACATAAGCTCTCCATACATCCCTATCCTGAGCTAATGCTTTCCAATCATTGCCTGTATAATCTATTTCCCTCAAATCATAGTTAATGTTATTCTCCCACCTCATTCTTGGTCTACCAACTGGGCGTTTTCCCTCTGGCTTTCCTACAAGAAGCCTCCATGCAAGTCTTTCATTTCCCATACGTGCAACATGTCCTGCCCATCGCAGTCTACGAGACTTAACTGTTCTTATTATATCTGGCTTCCTATAAAGACCACGTAGTTCATTGTTATGTAGTCTTCTCCATTCACCCGTTTGTTCATCTCTCTTTGGTCCAATAATTTTCCTAAGTACTTTATTCTCAAATACTTGTAATCTCCTTTCCTCCTTTAAAGTAAGAGTCCATGTTTCGCACCCATATAATATAACTGGTAGAATAATAGTTTTATATATTTTCAGTTTAACGTTTTTTTGAAAGGAGTTGGGACATCAAGAGTCTCTGCAATGCATAATAGCACGCATTTCCAGAATTGAGCCTATGTTTAATTTCTTTGTGTATCTCATTCCTATTTGTTATTATTGTTCCTAGGTATTTGAATTCAGCCACTTCCTCAAAATTTCCCTCATTTGTCATTAGCTGTCCATTTCCATTATATAATGTATTTCTACGTAAAGTCCTAAGATTCCATGTTTCTAGGAACATGTCCCTGTGTTTGAGCCTTTGGCATGGGTTCCCTGAAGTAGTCCCCGCCCGGAGAACCGAATGGGGGACTATTTGACCTCCGGAAAATTTTACCCCAGTTGAACCCATGCCCGCATTTCTTGACGGTTGTATTTTTACGGTGAAAAATCGTCACTCTTTCGACAAAGGTACTTTTTTCATCTGGCTTATCACCTTCGATCAGTCCGGCATGGGTAACCCTATCGGCAGCAATGCCGGCATAGCTCTCAAGATCATTTAAGCACGCAAGCCACTCCACCACGACAAGGTAAAGATACCATGGAATATTGGTTCCAAAAATTGTAACGTCAAAATTAATGTAACCAATGCGCAGGCGATCCTCTTTACTAAATTCGCAACACATTCCCGGACCCAAATTATGAACCTTGGGAGCTCATAAGCTCCGCTGAGAAGCTTCAGTCAAGTATATTGGACTCCATCTGGATTGCAAGCTTTTTTCAAAATACACATTCTGCATCTTCTTCACAAATAAAATGCTGTTACCTCACTTTTATTTCATTTTTTCAAGTTGCACACATTGGCTGGAATATCATCGCTACTATGCATACAAAGAAAGTTCAGATTATATATAATAAACATTTTATTTTCGACCCCAGATATAAGAGGACCACAGAGCTCCACGCCTAGGCGCAAATGCTCTATATTGAAAACACCATACGTCTTAAGTCACCAGCATGTTTGAAAATATCATATCACATACAAACATTTCTGTTCGCAATATAGGACATACGCCTCAGCAACGTACTGTACACTGAAATATATTCATTGGGTTACATCCCCAATGGTTGCAGCTTAAATAAGAAGAGTGTTTTACTCATGTTTGAAGCAGTATGGCCCATTCTGCACTACCGGATAGTTTGAATCAGAAATTTATTTCTGCCGTGGAAAACTTCGGCAGGTACGGTTTAAAAGCGAAGAGCTGCATTATATCTCTATGAACACCCTGAAATCGGTTCGGTGGCTTAAAAGATCAGTAAGAGATAGGGAAAATACCTATTTCCACGAATCTAGTAGCTGCTGCAACAACAGTAAAATAAGATTTCTGACGAAACTAACGAGTCGATTAGAAAACTTCGCATTCTCAGTGTTGCTATGGCTAGAAAAAAATATTAAGTTATTCCAATAGTATTTATTTAGCATGATTTTTAAGTAGCTTACGCTTCCTATATTTTTATTATTTGCAGACGATTTTAACATTTCAAGTTACTTAGTATCTATTTATTTATTATTTATTTTTTATATTTACAATTCTTCATTTACTTTGAGGTTTGGGAAAATCAGGAGAAAATCTTTCCCGAATATTAATCTCAAATTATATAACTCACTCGTCTTTGGATCGTATTAAAATAATGTAAAGTTAATTTTAAAGATATTCTAGAAAATCCCCAATTAGTTCCTCATAAAAATGAGGAACTGAAAATCTCATATTGAAGGCGCATAAATGCTCAATATACAGCCTAGAATGGAAATAAAAAAGTGTAAAAATTTGTTATTTTAGTGTATTATGCTGATATTGTCCACCGCTGTGGTCTCGAGGTAGCGTGCTGCCTTGTCACGCAGCGGACCCGGGTTCGATCCCCGGTCGGGGCAGTTTTTCTGGGTGAGGTTTTTCCTCACCTATAAGACAAATGTCAGGAAAACTTTAAGGCCCAAACGGTCCCGGAAATCATATGGTCATTATCATCATCATCATCATCATCCTTCATCGGTGTGAAAAGCAACGGGAATCTACCACACCTACAATTTCCTAGTAAAGCTGCAAGCATAGCATAAAATGCTATGATTGCAGTGAAGGACCTACCTTCGGGCAGAATTACTATGAATGGATGCTGATATTTGGACGAAGGTCATCAAATGCTAAAAATTATACTGACTATTTAACTCATGCCCCAAATGAGAGTCAATGACCAATCACATTTCAATGATTTTTGATTTACAACCAATCACAGTCGTGTTTCGCCTAAAATTTTGCAACTAAAGTTTATCATAATAAAGAAAGCACCTCTGTTTTAACATTATGAATAGGTCATAGCATTATTTTGCTGTGACTCTCTAAGAAGTACGGCTACCAGATTGTTTGTATATAGTGCATGAATGTCAACAGAAAACGCATGCGAGAGATAATATAAAAACATTTGTAAAAATTGATTATACCAAAAAAAAACCACTGCTTGCACTTTCTTAAACGAATTATTTTCCAGGAAATGTCGCAGAAAAATATAATTGCCATATTTACATCATAGGACATCAGAAATTAATTAATACCTATAACGTTGGTCATAAATCTCTCCACTAGGGTGCATTCTTACAACATTGCGATCCTTTGGCAATAAATAATTTTATGATCTGGTTGCAGTGATCGAACAAAAGAAGCAAATGAAGCGTACCAATCGTTTCTCATTTGTTTTCAAACATCGCCGTTTACATTAAATATATAAATATTTTAAATTAACTATAGTTAAATAATGATTTGTGAGTAAACAGCTTAATTTTATTCGTTAAATAGTCCTAACAAATGCCACTCTTGATTTCCAAATTCTCTAGATAAATTCACTCCTTACTTCGTGAATTTATTGATAATTTGGAAATCACTCGTGGCATTACTTATGAACATTGATTTTTCAAATAATTGATACATACATTGTAATTGAATAATATTATCCATGATTAGAGGGAGGCAAATTTTATAGGGAACCATTTAGAATCATTAGTTCGAGAGGGTAAATGTCACCCAACTGGTATCCTCCGAGTTTGATAGTGCCAGTGCGTTAGTTAGGTGTATGTAGTAATTAGTGAAAAGAATACATCAAAGAATATGAAAAAATACTTATTAGGATAAACTCCCCAGTAAAGTAGAAGTTACGTATATGCATATAACGAATTTTTAGAAGTCTGTACAGTCCAGCGGCGTATCCGAGCGGTATAAGAGGTGATGCCCTTAGTGCACTTCTAAAGGACTTGCGCTGATTCGAGTCTCCATCAAGAAAGTAATTTTCTCATGGAATTTTGACCAGTAAGAGACCGATGAAAACCCATTTTGGGTAGCTACCCTTGTAGCTATAGAGAAATGGTTGAGAAAGCCAGCTACAACGACTGAAGAACCCAATATGTAAACCACATGTGATCCCAATAATAGCTAGACGATTGTCCGTCTCTGTGATTAACATATCAGGATGTGATGCTAGCAGTCGGCTGGTAGGCTAAGGGGCTTCTAGGATTGTCGCGCAATGGAGTTTATTTATAGTAGGCCTAACTGTAAAATTGCGTTTTTACATATATTAACTTCTGGTTACTTTTTTTTTTTACTTTTAAAATGTTAACTTATGAATCATGAATTTTCACTTTTGTCATCGAAAATATGTATGAAGCCTTACAAAAAAATGTCATTAACTTAATACCCGCCAAGTTGTCCCCTTTTAATGAGCACATATGTACACACACACACACACGTGTGTATTTTAACAATCTAGTGGCCAAATTTTGGCTTTTTCTAAACCAAACTCGGCATATAAAATGGAAGTTAAACAGAAGCGAAAACTTAAGAATCGCTCTAGCGGAAGCAATTTTCATTTTTTTGGCAACCAAACTCTATTTATGAAATTAAGTAAAATAAAAAAGTATTTTCCTAAAATCAGCGGTAACTGATCATTAGGAGTGGGAGTTTATCTGAAATCCGAATTTTAATAATCGCTTTAGAGGCCGCGAGTTCGTTAACGAAACTCGACATGTAACGTTTGTGTGTGTGTGTGTATATATATATATATATATATATATATATATATATATATAAAGACTGATTCAATTAATCACCACAATTGGATCATTAAGAGTGGGGTTAACTTGAAAACTCAATTTTCGAACGCGTTTGTGCAATCAGCGTAGCAGTGAAGACTCGTAATCCTGAGGTCCCGTATTCAAGTCCAGGGCCGTGATTTACCTGCCTTTTCTCGATTTTCAAGGCAAGTGTCGGCTTTCAGATTCATTCTTAATTATCGTATCATTAAAAGTTAATATTCAATGTGTTTACACAATAAACAAACAAAATGGACACATAAAAGTTAACGCCTACACAGTCTACTGGTGTAACTTGGGAAGGGATTTTAAGGTGCAAATTTTGGTCGTAAATGTGGAAAAAAGTTTATGAAAGTACATACAAAAAGGTGCAAAACAAAGGTGCTGCTAAAACAATTGAATTAAGGTTCAAACCACATACATGAACTCACTTTCTATAATATGCATATCATTTTGCACCAATTTTTTCTTCTTTATAGAGTCCATAAGAGGTAATTCTTTAGTTTATTGCAATATTTACTTCGCAGATGGAACATCGAAGAATGATGCTATCAGTTTCGATATATTTCCTTTTAAATTTTTCTGAAAGTGCGTACAACTTATCCTTCTTAACATTCGCCATGTTATTGTTGTGAAAACTCAGTTGTAATGCTAATAAAAATATGTTGTGGTTCAGACTAGAAAAACACAGCTAACAAGTCGATAGATAGAAAACTGTTAAATATTTGCCAGTACTAACTGAACTTACATTAAACTGTTGCAGCAACACTGTTGAAATTTAAATTTGACTTCATAGCTACAGATTGACCATTGTTGCTGGGATATAAATTACTGGTGGTTTACATGATGATACAGTATATTACGATGCGAGGTTGGGAAGTGGTTTTTACAGAAGTGAGGAAATGTCTAAAGAACGAGCGATAGCGAGGTTTTTAATTTCCGAGTTTCTATAAAACACTGTACAAACGTACGTTGTACATTATTTTTTGCGCGGTAGTGCTTTCAAAATAATAAATAATAGTAAAACACTAACATCTTTGTTGGAAATATTTGCGCTCATTATAAACAACTGACTGACCTTAACAGTGTGGGCAATGTTTATTAGTTGAGACGGCAAGTACGTATTTATTGTTCTATACTGTTTCAAATAAAGTTCAGTTCATTTAAAATGCAGTGATTTGTTTCGTATTACCACTACCTTTTGGATATATATTTAATATATATACATTATACGTAGTATACATAAAGGGCGGTGGTTTTGCATCCCGCACGAGATTTGTAATATTACAGTATAGTTATTTAGGTTGGCAACCCCGAAATGTATGAAGTTGAACTTTCAATCATTGGTCGCCATTGCTGTAAAGTACGACAAAATGCACTATCGCCCAAAAATTATATTTTAATATTTATTGTTTACTATTTTTGAATTCACGCTGCAGATTAGCCATTGTTTCTGGGGTATAAATTACATAAATTATATTTTAATATTTATTATTTACTATTGTTGAATTCACGCTGCAGATTAGCCATTGTTTCTGGGGTATAAATTACATAAATTATATTTTAATATTTATTTAATATTGTTGATTTCTGATTGAGGTTTTAAAATGCTATTCAAGAAGAAAAATATACATTTTTCTGTCCAATCGTTTAAAAAACGTAGGAGAAGAGTGGAGATAAAGGTGCTGAAGTAAAAAAAAAAAAAAAAAGAGGAAAAAAGGGGCGAAATATAGTAATCCCACAAAAAGGTGCAACAAATTCTGTTCATTTTGCTTCATTTCATCCCCTCAAATATATATATTATATTGAACGTTTGGTATGAAAACACTATATTTTTGGAAAGATGCCGCACCTCAAAATCCTTTCCCTAGGTATAACCAACCGAAGTATCATAGACATAATATGACCTAAGGTCTTGAGTCTCCCATAATAAAAGTAAAAAAAAATATCTATCAGTCGCAATGTTTGTTTTCTCGCAACGAAACTTGGAATTCAAAATTTAATTATAAAACAATAAATTTTCATTAACTAGAAAATTCGGACCATTAGAAGTTCAACCTACAATTTAAGAATTGTAGCGGCCACAATATTTGTCTCCTCGCAAATAAATTGGATACAAAAGTTTCATTTAACTAAATAACACATTCTATAAACCAGCAATACCTCATCATAAATTTGACTTTATTAGGAATTCGCCTAGTTTATGCAGTTCTTACGAGGCTGACTTTTTAAAAAAAATGTATATCGGAATTAACAACAGGCCACGTCACCAAATAGGTCTACTAATCATTGATATTTATAATTGATAACAGTAATTTTACAATATGCATTTTATTTTAAGTAGAATTTAATTTACTTCCAAAATTGCATTTAATGTTTGTATTTATGAAACAAATTGTTATAAAACATATTTCAAGCCAAGCTTATCTACATTGTGTGCAATATATATGAATATATTATCATAAATTAGAAACAGCTTATAGAAATGATACCGGCTCCTAAATATTCCTGTTGACAAAAATAGTCTTTCTATAGTTCACGTGACTTTAAGATAATAAATAAAAGCACTTGGTGTAAGCGACTACTCAGTTGTAATATCATGGATCAAACAAAAAGTATGTTTTCTGAACTTCCAGCTGGTCGCCCAAGAGAAATGTTATTCTCTGTACTGCAACAAGAAAATTTAATTGCTGACAACGTGAATTATAAAATAAATAAGGTTATGGGTAGTCGATGGTTTTCTTCACTGTATACAATTGAGGCAAGTAGTCCAACCAAGAATCTAAAACTGTATTTAAAATGTCTTCCTGAAGATGAAATGAAAAACGAAATGCTTGGATGCACATTTTGTTTTCAATATGAAATAACATTCTATAACAATATACTTCCCGCATACAAAGAACTTAAAAGAAAAATATGTCCGCAAGGAACTCTATTGCCAGTATCTGCGCCTCAGTGTTTTGCAGCTGAGTGGAATGGTAAAGATGATGTAGTGATTCTTAAAGATATGTCCATCAGTGAATTTATGATTTTGGATCGTCACACACCTATGAAACTTCCAGAAATGTGTCTGGTCATGAAGGAAATTGCAAGAATGCATGGATATTCTCTAGCCACAAAAATATTGTGGCCCGAAAAAATGAAAGAAATTAAAGATAATTTAATTGAATGGTATTTTATAAATCCTCAGTTTGAAGTATTTGGTAAGCCTGTATTTTATAATAATTTAGAAGATATTTATACAGTTATGAAGAAATATTACGAGGGGGAAAGCGTATATTTAAAGAAATTCCATCAGTTCATAACAAGAAGTACAGATGTTTTACTAAAGCTAGCAAAACCAGATCCAACAAATGAACCCTTACAATGTTTTAATACATGGGGACCTTTGGATTAACAACTTCCTGTTTCATTATGGCGAAGATAAATCTGAACCAGATGACATTTGCTTATTGGATTTTCAGCACGTTCGTTACAACTCTCCTGCTATTGACTTGGGCCGCTTCCTATACGCGACCATGGATAAAACAACTAGAGACAAACATCGAGACTATTTGTTACGGTGCTATCATGACAACCTGAGCAAAACACTTGATCAGTTTGGTTTGTGTCAAGAACATCTACTGCCATTCAGTGTACTGGAAAATCAACTTCACAAGTATTCAACATTCTTTATAATAATTTCACTTCTCAATATCGTTCACTCACTGGACGATAGTGAAGTGGAAGAGAAGTACATTGGCGATAAACTGGAAAATATAATCCAGTCTGTCAGAAAGATTCAACTTCGGATGAATGCAGTATGCCGTCAGAGAGTTTTTGATGTAATCGAGGATTTCGTTGAACGCGGTTATATGGACATGAGTGACAGCAATTGACATTTAAGCAGTAAACTTGTGTTTATGTTTGTTAAGTAACTGTGATTATCCAGAACACGAATTTAACAGTTTTTCGTGCTTTTTACATTCTTAATGTATTCATTCAGTTTCAAATTAACTTGATTCAGTGATTCCTTGTTTTAATTAATACTGGTATTATCGCCTCCCTGTGACGGTTGTCCGTTTATATAAAAGCGAGTGCCGCGCGACAATACTTGATAATGATTAATAAGCTGAATTAAAACAGTGGCGGTAGTCGGCATCTTTGTATTTAGTTATTTTTAATTATACATAACAGCTGCTGGGAAACAAAGCGAGCCGTTGGACAACCATCATAGTGAGGTAATAATATTCACCCATACCGCATTCACTGGATATTTTATTATATATATTTTTTTTCTCTACAACAATTACGTGCATAATATTACAATGATGAAAAAGAAAACTTTTTCTTTTGTTTTTAATGATGTTTCAACAAAAAGCTGTGAACAAGTGTTATCATAAGTAATGCCATGAGTGATTTCCAAATTATCGATAAATTCACGACTCACGAAGTGAGGAGTGAATTTATCTAGAGAATTTGGAAATCAAGAGTGGCATTTGTTAGGACTATTTAACGAATAAAATTAAGCTGTATACTCACAAATCATTATTTAACTATAGTTACTTTAAAATATTTATATATTTAATGTAGTCCCGCGCCGTAGTCGAGCGGTTAAGGTAGGAAGCCTTGGCGCAGAGCTACGGGACTTGCGCTGGTTCGAGTCTCCATGGGGGAAGAAATTTTCTCATGGTATTTCGGCCAGTATGGGACCGGTGCCCACCCAGCATCGTGAGGCAATTGGGTAGCTACAATAAGTAGCGGCTCCAGGTTGAGGAACCAGCTATAACGGCTGGGGAACTCGACATGCTTACCACATGTCACCCTACACTGGCTGTTGATCATCTACCTCTGTGATTGACACATGTGGATGTGAAGGGCCAGCAGCCGGCTGGTAAAAGGGCAACCGCTGAAAAGTGGAAAGACCCTCAATCGGATATATTTAATGTAAACGGCGATGTTTGAAAACAAATGAGAAACGATTGGTACGCTTCATTTCCTTCTTTTGTTCGATCACTGCAACCAGATCATAATATTATTTATTGCCAAAAAATCGCAATGTTGTAAGAATACACCCTAGTGGAGAAATTTATAACCAACGTTATAGATATTAATTAATTTCTGATGTCCTATGATGTAAATTATATTTTTCTGCGTCATTTCCTGGAAAATAATTCATTTAAGAAAATGCAAACACTGTTTTTTGTGGTTAATCAATTGATACAAATGTTTTTATTTTGTCTCTCGTATGCGCTACGTGTTGACATTCATGCACTATATACACATTTTGGTAGCCGTATTTCTTGCAGAGTCAATCACAGCAAAATAATGCTATGACCTATTCAGAATGTTAAAAAGGAGGTGCTTTCTTTATTATGATAAACTTTAATTGGTAAATTTTAGGCGAAGCACTAATGTGATTGGTTGTAAGTAAAAAATTATTGAAATGTGATTGGTCATTGACTCCCATTTGGGGCATGAGTTAAATAGTCAGGGATAACTAATTATGTTTGATCTTTTGAACCCTTTAATTTACTTTTTTGTTTTTTCCCATATTAATTTTTATTCATAGTTGAAAAGTGAAAAAACTTATTTTTGACTCCATTATGGATGTTTCGCATCTAATTGCCCTACACAAATTAACATATTATGCATGAATTCCTATAATTGTTCTGCTAATTGTTGCGTTGAAAAAGTGATCTGGATTTTTTTTTAATTTGAATATTATTTTCGCTAATTACCGTGGACTATAGTGTTTAGTTACAGTTCCATTTGGGGGCTTAAATGATTTTCTTTCGAAAATAGATAATTTCATCATCAGCAGCAGTTCGTCAGTGTCTGAGATGCAAACAGAAAATGATGTAGGCGTCGATCTGAAGTAATGTGTACTTATTTTTCCTGAAGATCTTATTATATAATAGGCCAATTATAAAACAAATTTTAAATAATTTAAATATAACATATGGCTACATTCGTAAAGAATTATTCTTTTATTGCTAACGCTTGCACTGTTACTATACCCTTAACATATTTTTATAAATTTTAACATGTTATAAAACATTAAGACATTTTACTTCTAGTATAAACACCATATATTTTGCATAACAATAAATTAGTGAATTATTTACTTTTATTTTAGTTGTTATACAGGGTGCCCCAAAATTAGAGAACAAACATTGGGAGCTGATAGATAACATTATTTTAAACACTTTTTGGTTAAGGAAGGTTTTTTGTTGCGGTGCTTCGTTTAAGCGCTGGACGAGTTAATGCCATTACTGCCTCCCACCCACAAAGACATCGGCCATTTCTCTGATTTCGCCAGCTGCGGAGGATTTCGGGCCCCAAGGTCCTCTTCAGATTCAACAGGTGTTTCATACATGCCAGTCTTCATGTGCCCCCACAAAAATAAGTAAAATGGAGTAAGGTCAGGGGAGCGTGCCGGCGAGGCAATGGGTCCATCTCTGGTTATCCAGTGATTGCTGTATGTAGCCGTCAGATGACGACGCACTTTAAGCACCAAAGTGAGCTGGTGCCCCATCATATTGAACCACATGTCCTGTCTGATATGAAGGGGAACTGTTTCCATTAGATCAGGCAAAACGTGTTGCAGATACTAAGTAATTGTAAGCATTGAGTCGGGCGGGCAAAATATATGGTCCTAATAAGAAGTCATCCACAATACCGGCCCACACATTAACACCAAATCTCAGTTGATGTGACCTCTCAAATGTAGCATGGAGATTTTCGAAGGCCCAAACATGTGAATTCCGACTGTTAAATAACTGCTCACGTGTGAAACATGCTTCATCTGTGAACATGACATGGGACGCAAACAGTACATCGTTTTCAATTTTGTCCAGATACCACTGACAAAATTGCTGTCGCAGATGGTCTTGAGGCCTCATTGTGTGAACCTTTTCAAGATGGAAAGGGTGCAACAAAATTTCCTGCAGAATTCTTCCCACAGTGCTACGACTTTGGTGCAATTGTCAAGCGATGGCGCGAGTACTAGCTGCAAGATTATTCTCAGTGCACCGCAACACATCTTCCTCGTTCTCAGAATCCGTACAGAACGTGGCCGTCCTTGAAACTTTCTGCTCGTCTATCAAGGAGTCTCTTTCACATAGTCTACGTTCAATGTTGGCAAATGTAGTGTGATGAGGAACTCTTTGGTTTCGAACTGTTCTTGGAAAAACCTTACAGCCGCACGACCCGAACCAGCTTTTCCATACACCAACAGCATGTCCGTCATCTCATTCCACGTATGCCTTTCCATGTTGTAAATAAACTAGTATTCAGTAGGCATTATTGCAAACTAACGCACAATGTCAAGGAAACACAACGATGAGCTCAGGAAGTAAACATGCTAACCGAATTGAAACGTCTTTGTTTTGTTCCTTTCGTGTGCTTCCTTTAAAAGATACATACTGTACACAAACGTAATTTACGTATCTACACTAACTGGGTGGGAGGCAGTAATGGTATTAACTTGTCCAGCGCTTAAACGAAGCACCGCAGGAAAAATCTTCCTTAACAAAAATTATTTAAAATAATGTTATCTATCAGCTCCCAAAGTTTGTCGATCTAATTTTGGGACACCCTGTATAGTAGGCCTATAGAATTAACATATTTTTAAAAATTATATTGCTTGCTCTCACTTTCTGCCTGGTCACGAGCCGGCCGTTTGAAAATAAAGTTAGGAAGAATCTCTTAATTCGCCAAAAATTATAAAGTGCTACTCAGTTTGTGTATGGCGATTGTCTGATTGTGTCCCGCACCGTAGCCGAGCGGTTAAGGTAGGAAGCCTTGACGCAGAGCTACGGGACTTGCGCTGGTTCGAGTCTCCATGGGGGAAGAAATTTTCTCATGGTATTTCGGCCAGTATGGGACCGGTGCCCACCCAGCATCGTGAGGCAATTGGGTAGCTACAATAAGTAGCGGCTCCAGGTTGAGGAACCAGCTATAACGGCTGGGGGACTCGACATGCTAACCACATGTCACCCCTACACTGGCTGTTGATCATCTACCTCTGTGATTGACACATGTGGATGTGAAGGGCCAGCAGCCGGCTGGTAAAAGGGCAACCGCTGAAAAGTGGAAAGACCCTCAATCGGATTGTCTGATTGTCGCATGTTTAAGAGTTTCCGCCATCAATAAATAAATGTAAGTATTTTTATGTTTTTTTGCCTGATTGTCGCATGTTTATGAGTTGGGTTCCTGAATTTCGGGGTTGCCAACCTATAAATAACTAAATACTCTAGGCCCTACTGCAATATTACAAATTACCTACCTAGGGTGGGAAGTAAAACCACTGCCCTTTATGTATACTACGTAAGTAAGTAAAGTAAAGTGATCCCACAACAGACCCGGAGGCCCTTGGGGTAGTAGGAGGTTAGGGCTCCCACTTTTTCTAGACAATCGGCACTTTATGTCAGCCGGTTATGTATACTACGTACAATTTATATACAAAAATGTATCCAAAAGATAGTGTTAATATATATAACAAGAAACAATTCACTGTATTTTAAATGAACTGAACTTCATTTGAAACAATAACGAAAGTTGACTTAAAATTCTACTGAAAACTTTAGATTTTTTTAGCATTATGAACAATATTCTTCTTTTTGAGGAAGCTAACTGGAGTAACAAAATCTGCTATATTGATACCTTCTTTTAAATTTATCATCGTCTTCAGGATTGAATATTGTGACCACAAACTCGCTGGAGACTTTAATGTTTCACTCCTGAGCACGAAATAAGCAACAATACTTTTTTCACTTACAGTACAATTCTTCCCCTCTCGCCACTTTCTGTATGTATGTTTTTTTTATATCTTGATTTGGATTTCTCTGGCACTAAAGAAGCACACACAATTTCTCACGCTTCTTCAATTTCATCATTCAAACTTGCCGCCATTTTATACCTGATTGCTGCCACGGCCTTCTGTAGTCTCAACTAAATTATTTTCGACATTTAGCGTATATACATTGCCCAGACTTCTAACGTCAGTCAATTGTTTATAATGAACGCTAATATTTACAAAAAATATGTTATTATTTATTATTTTCAAAACTTCATCATCATCAATAATCACGGATTAAGCCCATGTGGCCTGTACCGGTCTCGTAGATTCTCATTCAAAAAGTTCAATTCGTGCCTTTTTCGGTCTACCAATATTGCTGTCTCCTCTTGGTCTGTAATTAAGTATAATTTTTGGAATCAAAACTTCATCATGCAAACAATAACGCAGAACACACCTCTGTGAAGTGTTATACAGTCTCCCTTCTGTAAAAACCACTTCCCAACCTCTCATTGTAACATATAATTTCTGTCTTCTTTTTTTAACTTACTTACTCACTGGCACTATCGAACCCGTAGGTTCATGGCCGCGCGGACATAAGCTCTCCATACATCCCTATCCTGAGCTAATGCTTTCCAATCATTCACTGTATAATCTACTTCCCTCAAATCATAGTTAATGTTATTCTCCCACCTCATTCTTGGTCTACCAACTGGGCGTTTTCCCTCTGGCTTTCCTACAAGAAGCTTCCATGCAAGTCCTTCATTTCCCATACGTGCAACATGTCCTGCCTATCGCAGTTTACGAGACTTAACTGTTCTTATTATATCTGGCTTCCTAGAAAGACCATGTAGTTCATTGTTATGTAGTCTTCTCCATTCACCTGCCTCTTCATCTCTCTTTGGTCCAAAAATTTTCCTAAGTACTTTATTCTCAAATACTTGTAATCTCTGTTTGAGTCTTTGGCATGGGTTCCCTGAAGTAGTCCCCGCCCGGAGATCCGAATGGGGGACTATTTGACCTCCGGAAATATTACCCCAGTTGAACTCATGTCCGCATTTCTTGACGGTTGTATTTTTACGGTGAAAGATCGTCACTCTTTCGCCCAAGGTACTTTTTTCGTCTGGCTTATCACCTTCGACCAATCCGGCATGGGTAACCCTATCGGCCGCAATGCCAGCGCCGGCATAGCTCTCAGGATCATTTAAGCACGCAAGCCACTCCACCACGACAACATAAAGATACCATGGAGGGCTTCTTTTTTACCTATAATGTTAAATAAAACACTGATTGAACATTTCTGATTATATATATACCTATTCTACATATCATATAAATGCATATTTAGGCCATTTTCATAGTTTCGGTTATATTCCCATAGGATTTGTGGTTTAAGGTCATATTATGGTCTGTTTTTAAGAAAATCGTGTAAGCTTTGATAAAAATTGTATATATAAAAACAAAGGATTTCAATTTAAATATACAATTGAAAAAAGAAATTTACTTATTCCCGAGAAAACTTTCTGACATTTAGGTTTGACCGTACCAAACTTTATGTGTGATTGCCAACAAAGATAAATAATAGTTTTAAAAAACTAAAACAACACGGTTTATTAGAAAACCGAAGTAAAAAAATGAAAAATAATTTTAATTTCCAACACGCTTGGGATAAATAATTTTACCATCAAAAGCGTGGGGTGCACTTTATCAATTAATACATATGATAATAAACATATATTGGTAAAAGTAAAGTCTCTAAGAAGAAAATGTAAAAATCATACAAAGCACCCCACGCTTTTGATGCTAGAATTATTTATCCCAAGCGTGTTGGAAATTAAATTATTTTTCATTTTTTTACTTCGGTTTTCTAATAAAGCGTTTTGTTTTAGTTTTTTAAAACTATTATTTATTTTTTATTTTTTAGTTTTAATATTTTACAGAATAAGATAAAAATGTAAACATCTTTAAATTCGATTCTATTGTAGTATGAGCTAAAAGTAATACTCTTCTAAAAAAAAACCTCCCAGCCGGATTTGAACCAGCGACCTATATATTACTGAAATTATATACCACTAGAATTCACCGCTCTAACAACTCAGCTCTTACAACGATTGACTAAAAAGTCGACAAGTCCGCAACCTGTTATACCAGTTATCATTTTTTTGATTTTCTGATGATTCTGGCCAGGATTTTAGAAACAAAATATGACATTATTATATTGCCACGGGTCCTTTGCAAGTACACAAAGTTTTAAGTCGATCCAATGTTCCTAAGTGGGTGAAAATCGTGTTCAAAGATTCCGTTACATAGATACAAAGACACTTTTTTTTGATTTTCTGACGATTCTGGCCAGGATTTTAGAAACAAATATGAAATTATTGTATTGTCACGGGTCCTTTACAAGTATACAAAATTTCAAGTCGATCCAATGTTTCTAAGTAGGTGAAAATCGTGTTCAAAAATTGCGTTACATACATACAAAGACACTTTTTTTTTATTTTCTGATGATTCTGGCCATGATTTTAGAAACAAAATATAAAATTATTGTATTGCCACGGGTATTTTACAAGTATGCAAAGTTTCAAGACAATCCAATGATTTTAAGGAGGTGAAAATCGCGTTAAAATATTCAGTTACATAGATAGATACGGGTCAAGCTAATATAAAGCGTGTAAAAAAGTAGTCTCCGTTTTCAGCCCATATGCGGCCAGCGTATATATCAATCTAATCCCTTTCTTGGTAGTCGGCTTTTGAGCAGGACATTCTTTCAATTTCTTTCACAAAACAAATACTTTTGAAAATAAGATATCAAGGTTTTAGCTTACGTCCTCAGTGTCCTCTTCGATAACATGAAGATGCATGTGGTGATGTACTGTAATACTGGCATCAAACAAGAATAAACAATGGCATCTACATAATCTACAACTACGAGTAATTATAAAAACCTGGATGTATCTGCTTCTTAAAAGTCTAAATATAACATCATCATCATTATCAATGGCTCGACAGCCCCATGTGGGCCTTGGCCGCCTTCAGAAACTTATGCCAGACTTCCCTGTTCTGAGCTTCATTCTTCCAGTTTTTATTTTTAAAATCTCTTGAATTATACTATCCTCCCATCTTAATTTAGGTCTTCCAACTTTCCTGGCCAATAGAGGTCGCTCATTGTGAATTATGTTTGAAATACTTTTGCTGTCCATACGAATAATGTGTCCAGCCCAGGCCAATCTATTAATTTAAACAAAAATCAGAATTCACGTATTTTATGTATTTCGGGCTAAATGACCTGGTTTTATTAAAACTCAACGTTTCGTCTACTACTGCGGTAGACATCCTTAGGAGATTCTGCGTGCTCTTTGACCTCCTAACTCTTCAAATATCGACTGCAGACTGGCTGTGCGTTGAACGAACGAACGAACAAAATATGTATCGGGTGCCGAGACACCCTAGGCAATATAGGGTCTTACGTATTTTGCCCTCTTTACCCATTAGAGCCATAATGGCTAGGTTGGAATTACGATGGCTGCGTACGAAGATTCCTGGAATTTCCACTGGAGGGATCAATTCTGTGTGACGTTAATTTAATGTGCTGAAGGTCCGAGGAGAAGTCGCCAAATAAAAAAAAAGGCCCTTTTCAGGATGTGCTGACTGGCGAAATTTAGAATTTAGAAAAATTACGGATTAATGCCAATGTTGAAATTAAATTTAGAATTTAGATACAGGGAGTTATAATTTACTGGTGGAGTCTAGGGGACAACTCCGACCCCACCGAAAACCCTAGCAGAGTGGCTTGAATTTAATAAAATATATCGAAATAGTCAGATTCTGCGTTTTTTTTTTTTTTTTTTTTTTTTTTTTTGCTATAACCATGTGCTCCGACTTTCCGATTTGTACTGTTTGAAGAGTTCCTTGCTGTTTTGGACCGCTCGATTTTTCGTTCTTGTAGTTTGGATCCTGTACAAGTTGTCTGGAGTACTAAGATAGATGTTGACTGTTATTTTTTCAGGTTGAAATTTCAGTTGATGTTTTACTTGATCTATTAGATCGTTGTAAAGTTCGATGTTGTGGGTTTAGGTCCGTGTACTGTGTTTTTCCACCTCAATGGGTGGATCGGTTTGCATCATTTTCCTTCTAGTGGCTCTAGAGGTTGACTTTTCTTCTGCAAGGTCGAAGTTGGTGAAAGGCCACGTGTCAGGAGTTTCTGGCTCAGCTGACATTGTTGCCGTTTGTATCTGAGTAGTAGTTACTTCAGGTAATTTGGTGTGGGACTGAGTGGTCCTGTTTGTAGCCTTAAGTCGGCGAAATGGCTCGACTTTGACTTTAAAAAAGCATAGCATTTTTTTAAATTTCGGAGCCTCTTGGGCTTTGGGGCCATCGACCAGAGTTGCCAGAAACATTGGCATGACCTTTCTGGAGGTCATGTTGGCTAACTTCAAGACCTCCAACCCTTGATCCTTCAGGTCCCCTTGGATCACTGTCGGATCGACGCTGGAATTGATGTCTTTAATGACGAATCGCAGGACTTGCGTTCTACTTTTCTTCATAACATCGCCTGTGAGGCAGGGGATATTATGTTGGGCCAACAGCTGCTGGTATTTTTTGAGATCTGGTATTGAACCCAGTCTCACCCTGATGCCGGACCGACTTGAAGTGCAAGTGAATGCACGCGATCCGTTTTTGGCGAACTCCGCGTTCTCAGCTGTCAATAATGACGTATGCTCGCGACGAATTAACAGGGTCGGAGGCCTGCTTACGCTGGGGCGCTGATCCGGAGTCATCCCACCTCCCGACGCTCCGCCTTCAGCTGCCGGAGAGGCAGCGGGTGGGGGAAGGGCTCTAAGTTTGGACCCGAGGACAGGGGCTGTTGCGGTGGCCGGCCGGTTTGCATCAGACACGGTTAGCTGGGATGTTTTCAGCGTAGACCTATTTCGCGTCCTACGCGGGATTGGGCCGGACGTAGTGCCTTTTCCTGAGAAGGAAAGCCGTCAGACGGTTTAGCTCTATTTGCCTGTTATGCACAGGCCATGCAGGGCACTACGCCGGCAGCCAATGGCAGGCGCTCTTCTCCGCGATGGCGATGACTTCCAGCCGAATGCTGGACAGAGTCCTCTGCTACGAGGAATGGGGCTCGCTGCGCTGGACCACTCCGCTGGTCTTCGCTGCTTCGCCGCCGCTGTGCGTCACCACCACTACCACTATGTATTGGAAATTGTGTCACTTCTCAAACATTCATTTTCCCTCTATGTCCGTCAGGGAAACATCCATTTTTATGGAAGCGTCCCTGGCCGACTATATTGGAATTGTTCGATGGTGAACAAGAACTTCCGGCTATCTCTAGGGATTTCCAACCCTCTTTAGCCCTTGTGATTTAATTATTTCGTCGTTGTTATTTAATGATATATCTCCTACATTAATTATTTCGTCGTTGATATTTAATAATATATCCTCTGCCCACGATAACTAGCCGTAGTCCGGTATCAAAGGTCCAGTGGTTGGACACACCAATCCTGCTTTCAGTTTCTAGGTGAATTTAATTTTCTGTGTTATTCTTAATATTCTTCAGCACACTGAGACATGCGATAAGACATGACACACCCTCTCTAGCTTTGGAAGCAAAAAATTAAATGGTTTTATTTAATGTATATCAGAGGTATATTTTTCTCATATAAATGTATCCGTGCTATTGTGATTTCTATTGTTATTGCAATTTTTATCAATATATGGATGGTTTCTTCTGCTTGAATATGTTAATGAAATTTTTATCTTTTACTGATGATAATTTCATTTTGAAGTAATATAAATTATTATGTTTGTTTATAAGTTAATTGAATTTTTTTTTTGCCGCCGCTGTGCGTTGGAAATCGTGACCTTATTTATAGTTGAGTATTGTGTGGTGATGTTTTCTACACGGACAGTTATTTTGGAGTTATTTTTTGATTGGTTGTCAATATCAGAATATCTGTCTGAGTGTACAGTTTATACAATTCATTATTGTATTTCTTTCTCCATAAATTATTTTCTTTCATGGCACCAAAAAACGGATCTGAATATCTTCCTTTCAAAACGCCCTATTAATTCCCTATCAGATTTCAATATGGTCCAAGTTTCTGATGCATACGATGACACTGGTCTAAGGAGAACGTTATACATGAGTATTTTTGTCTTTCTAGATATAAACTGAGATCTAAACATTTTCCCGAGTCCAAAAAAAATTTGTTTGCAGCCATGAAGCGTAGATGAATTTCAGCCGAATTGTCTTTTCTACAATTTACTTCAGGTCCAAGATAAATAAAGCTATGAATCGGTTCAGATTTATATGCGCCAACTTTCAAATAGATGGGCAAGCTTCACATTTACCTTTAATCACCGGCATATATTTTGTTTTGGCCTAGTTTATTTAAGATTCATTCTTTTCGCCTAAATATAACGCGGTTTTAATTATTTTACTGCAAGATGCAAAATAATTTTGGAATAAAATATAATTTTCTAGTGGTGCAGTGACTGCATAGAAGAGAAGTGTGTTGTCTATAATGAAAAGACACTACGAGGTAAAATTAGTAATGTATAATATAGTAATATAATGCACAGTTAAAAACTATATAATAGTTACATTGTAGGTCCGTCTCCTCAACTTAAGTTGTTTTATAACTCTGTAGGCCTTTCGGGACTAGTCGTATCATATATTATATAATATATTTATATGTTCGGTTATATTTTGTCATTTTGAGGTCATATTTACCTATTTTTCAGGTCAATTTTTGTAAGCATATTTCGCACTTTTTTTGGTCATAAACATCCGAATCCTATTTATGAGTTTCCGCTATTTGTTAATAAATCTAAGTATTTTTATATTTTGTACAGTATGTTGAAATGACAGAACAAGTACATATTAGCATGTTGAAATCCAATGTAAGTACTCAAAAATGAACAAAATATTGTCGGCAGCCTCAACAATCCTGGCATATTAACTCAGACTATTTAACTCATACCCCAAATGGGAGTCAATGACCAATCACATATCAATAAATTTTGATTTACAACCAATCACAGTCGTTTTTCACCTCGATTTTATCAATTAAATTAAATTAAATTATCACTTTAAAATCAAGCTCCCCCTTTTTAACATTCTGAATAGGTCATAGCATTATTTTGCAGCGACTGACTCTCCAAGAAATACGTTGAATATAACACTTTATATATTAAGATATAATTATTCTAGAATACGTGTGGCTTCCAGATTACATATACAGTGCACGAATGTAACCAGATAGTGCTTGCAGCAGATAATATAAAAACATTTGTAGCAATTTCATTATACCACAAAAAAAAAAGAATCCACTATTTGGACTTCCTTAAACGTATTATTTCCCAGGAATTTACGTTAAAGAAAATATAACTGACATATTTACATCATAGGACATCAGAAATTAATTAATAACCTATAATGTTTGTTATAAATTTATTCACTAGGGTGTATTCTATGGCAATAAATAATATGATCTGGTTGCAGTGACGAACAAATGCAGCATTAACAATCGTTTCTCAGTTGTTTTCAAACATAGCCGTTTACATTAAATATATAAATATTTTAAAATAACTATATTTAAATAATGATTTGTGAGTAAACAGCTTAATTTTATTCGTTTAGTAGGCCTAACAAATGTCATTCTTGATTTCCAAAATTCTCATAAGTAATGCCACGAGTGATTTCCAAACTATCGATAAAATCCACGAAGTGAGGAGTGAATTTATCTAGATAATTTGGAAATCAAGAGTGGCATTTGTTAGGACTATTTAACGAATAAAATTAAGCTCTTTACTAAAAAAAATATTTGAATATAGTTACCGGTGTTTTAAAATATTTATATAGTTAATGTAAACGGCTATGTTTTAAAACAAATTAGAAGTGTGAGGTTATGTATATTCACTGCAACTCAATCATATTATTTATTGCCAAATAGGATCGCAATATTGTAAGAATGCACTTTAGTGGAGAAATAATGAAACACATCAAAACTATTATAATCAACATTATAGGTTAATAATTTATATTTTGAATAAACAACTCAGTAAAATCACTGAATCTATTCATTATTTGCTATATTAAATGTATTTGTTGGAGAAAAATAATGGTCTAACCTGTTCAGAATATTAAAAAAGGAGGAGCTTTCTATATCACAAAAGCAGGAGATGATAAAGAGAAATCGATAAAGAGCGAGGTGAAACACGACTGTCATTGGTGTAAAACAGAATTGAAACGTGATTGGTAATTGACTACCATTTGCGACATGAGTTAAACAGTCTAGATAAATCCACTCCTTACTTCGTGAGTCGTGAATTTATCGATAATTTGGAAATCACTCGTGGAATTACTATTGAACTCATGCCACAAATGCTAGTCAATGACCAATCACGTTTCAATGAATCCTTTTTTACAACCAATAACAATCGTGTTTCACCTCACTCTTTATCGATTTCTCTTTATCAGCTCCTGCTTTTGTGATAAAGAATGCTCCTCCTTTTTAATGTTCTAAACAGGTCAAAGCATTATTTTTCTCCAACAAATACATTGAATATAGCAAATAATGAAAAGATTGTTTGATTTTACTGAGTTGTTTACTAAAAAAATAAATGAATAACCCGTAATGTTGATTATGATATATAGTTTGATGTGTTTAATTATTTCTCTACTTGGGTGCACTCTTACAATATTGCGATCTTATTTGGCAATAAATAATATGATCAAGCAGCAGTGAATGAACATAACCTAACATTTCTGATTTGTTTTCAAACATCGCCGTTTACATTAAATATATAAATATTTAAAAATAACTATAGTTAAACAATGATTTGTGAGTAAACAGCTTAATTTTATTCGTTAAATAGTCCTAACAAATGTCACTCTTGATTTCCAAATTCTCTAGATAAATTCACTCCTCACATCGTGAGTCGTGAATTTATCGATAATTTGGAAATCACTCGTGGCATTACTTATGATAAATTAGAAATATACTTGAAAACGTTATTTGTTATCGCTCTAACCAGTTGTTATTAAATTTAGTCTACATTTTAACGAATTCCGGAGGAATGAAGCTATTGAGATTGTTCTCACGAAAATATGTCTACGTGTGGGTTTGTGGGTATCATTCTAACTATAAGCCCATCTTAGTGGGAATTCCGCAATGTGCTGTCCTTTTACCTGTACAATTCGTGTATGACCTCACTATTGTTACACATTTTATAAAGTCTTTGAAAAAATTGATGGCGCTGCACTTGATTATGGAAAGTTTTGAAGAGCGATTCACACCAGTAAGTTGTTACATGTGCTGTCTCCTTTGAGTTCAAATTGGGCGGCTTAAGTCTTTCTTCATGCAGTATTCCTATTAGCCCCAGAGCTGACGACAAATTTAGGGAAGGTTTTTGCCCTCGTTGAAATAATAAAAGAAACAGTGCTATTACGATGGGTGCATCTGGAATGGTGAGTCTGGCAGAGGTCTTGCGGTTATTTCGCTACTGCGCAGCCTATTACATTTGCAAAAAAATAAACCCAAAAAATATATTTTGAGAAATTTGAAATTTGTTTTATTTGCTATTTTAGTAGCTATATAATTCAGAAATAATACTCCCAGACTATTTTTTGAGTTTTAAAATATGAGCAGACCTCTCCGAATTAATTTAATTAATATACTCAAAAAATATACTTTAGGCATTCTAAAAATTTTATAGCATATTTAATACTCAATTTTAAAAATACATGTTAATCTCCAGACGATTTGAACGGTTTTTAACAACCCACTAACGTCTGCCGTCAGCTGGCGGGGCCCCTAGCTCCTCGGGCTGTGATTGGTCGCTGTAAGACCACGTGGCCACTGTTTACCGCGTGATTCGTACTCAGCATACACAACAGAATATTTTGAAGTAGCTAATTTTTCAATAAAAAATAACAAGTAATTTATAAACTAATTTTTTTCTCTGATAACAACGTGTTATTAAATTTCTTGTGAAAGATAGACTTGCTATACGAAGCATTATATGAGGTATCTGTGGAACGACCTTAAATAATTAATTCTTTTACACTAAATTTTTATTAAAATAATATCTATATTACAGTTTACAAAAGTATTAATTTTCTCATCGTATAAATAAATTTATAAAGGTGATGAATTGATATTCTTCTTCTTCTTCACTGCTTTCCAACGATTTATCGTCTGATATTCGTATTAACTATTTGACAGATTTTTTAGTCTGGTAAGTAAGCTTCAACGGCCTGGGGTTGCTTCAATGTCCTCGGTATTTTCTTTATTTTCTGAAAAATAAATAATAATTAGTGTATAATACTTACTTACTTACTTACTCACTGGCACTATCGAACCCGTAGGTTCATGGCCGCGCGGACATAAGCTCTCCATACATCCCTATCCTGAGCTAATGCTTTCCAATCATTCCCTGTATAATCTACTTCCCTCAAATCATAGTTAATGTTGTTCTCCCACCTCATTCTTGGTCTACCAACTGGGCGTTTTCCTTCTGGCTTTCCTACAAGAAGTTTCCATGCACGTCTTTCATTCCCCATACGCGCAACATGTCCTGCCCATCGCAGTCTACGAGACTTAATTGTTCTTATTATATCTGGCTTCCTGTAAAGACCACGTAGTTCATTGTTATGAAGTCTTCTCCATTCACCTGTCTGTTCATCTCTCTTTGGTCCAAAAATTTTCCTAAGAACTTTATTCTCAAATACTCGTAATCTCTTTTCCTCCCTTAAAATAAGAGTCCATGTTTCGCACCCATATAATATAACTGGTAGAATAATAGTTTTATATATTTTCAGCTTAACGTTTTTTGAAAGGAGTTGGGACATCAAGAGTCTCTGAAATGCATAATAGCATGCATTTCCAGAGTTGAGCCTGTGTTTAATTTCTTTGTGCATCTCATTCCTATTTGTGATTATTGTTCCTAGGTATTTGAATTCAGCCACTTCCTCAAAATTTCCCTCATTTGTCATTAGCTGTCCATTTCCATTATATACTGAATTTCTACCTGTGACCACATATTTGTTTTACTGATATTTACTTCCAGTCCTAATTTCTTAGTGTTACTCAATAGTGTGTGCGTGTTGGCCTTTAGTATCTCCTCGCTATCGGCCAATAGTACTACATCATCAGCATAAACTAACAGCTTATTAATACCATTCAGTTGTAAGCCTTCCTCATTCTCTAAAGATTTAATGGCATGCTCTAGTACAAAATTAAATAGTAGAGGAGATAGTGCATCTCCTTGCTTCAACCCATTCTGGATTTCAAAAGTGTCTGAAAACTGTTTGCCTACACGCACCCTACTCTTTGAGCCATTTAGACACATTCGTATAAGTCTAACTAACTTTTTAGGAATTCCGAACTCCAGCAGGATACTATATAACTTCTCCCTCTTAATTGAATCATATGCTTTTTGAAGTCTACATATAGTTGATGTACAGTGCCATTATATTCCCATTTCTTTTCTAAAATCTGTCTTATACTAAAAATCTGATCTGTTGTAGACCTGTTTCTTCTAAATGCACATTGATGATCTCCTAGAATGTCATCAATGTAGGGAGTAAGTCTGCTTACTAATATATTTGTAAGAATTTTGTATGAAGTTGAAAGTAATGAGATGCCCCTGTAGTTGTTGCAATCAGTTTTATCTCCTTTCTTATAAATTGGTACGATAATTGATTCCTTCCATTCATCTGGAAGAGCTTCTTTTTCCCAAATCATACTAAGCAACCAGCGTATTTTGTCTATCAATTTTCTCCCCCTGATTTTATCAGTTCTGCTGGGATCTCATCTGAACCTGATGCTTTATACATCTTCAATTTTTCAATCGCCATTTCAACCTCTAATGCACTTGGCTCTGCGACTAGCATTTCTGCTGTCTGTAACTTATCCTCCTCAATGTCCTGTTCTGTATGTACATTTAATAGCTGATTAAAGTAACTTTTCCATCTATTTAATATACTCCTAGAATCTGCAATCATATCCCCATTTTCATTTCGAATTATGTTTGTTCTAGCCTGAAACCCTTTCTTCTCTATACTAATTCCCTGATATAATTCTCTAATGTTCCTATTTTTTGCATGAATAATAAAATTATTCGAAGTATAAAAAAATCATATTTACATGTATTTTTATGAGTTCTTTCTTTACCATCTTCCAATGCATTCATAACAGAAGGCGGCACACAATCCCCTTCAAACCAGTAAAATTCAAATTTTCCATTTTGAAGGTCACAGTAGTCACACAATTAAGTGAAATAGTAGCAGTTGTTTTTTGCAATAACATTTTCATCGATGAAATTACAAACTTCTTCAAAAGCTCGTTTATGGTTTTCTAAATTTGTATGATAATTAGTTTGTGGTTTTTCGTGGAATGACTGCAGCGAATTTATGTAATCTTTTCGGATAAATTCGATGAGCTTTTAAAACAGTAGTTTCATATGATCTTTGGAGTCTTTGATAAACTTCACTGTCACCAACGACATTTAGAAAAGGCTGAATTGACTGCTTTAAACTCACTTTATCCAGAACGTACAAATTTTGCATTTGTCTTCTTGTTTTTTGACAATTTTTGTACAAAAAAGACAAACATTTTCGTTGTTTGTCGAGACATCTTGTGCATTTTCCAACTGTTGGGTACCGTTTGAAGAAACAGAGAGTTCCGATATATCTTGGTTAATTTGAACATTTTTCTTTATTTCCTGCAATAAACGGTATCTCTGGCATACTTTCTTGCTCTTGTGCACTTGTGCTTGCCAATAAATCACCTAGAAGAAAGAAAATATTATGAAAATAAAAATTTGACACATATTAAGATTTGTATTTTTAATATGACTATGTCGAAAGTGATTTAGCGTCATAGGAACATAAATGCTGATTATATTGTATGAAAATGCAGAAAAAATGCATAATTTAACAGCTAGTGTCCTTGTTTAGGATAAGACCAAACTATACTTGGTTCACTTGGTCTTGACGAAAACCATAGGAATTCAACATTAGAAAGACTCATACAATTTTGAAGGGGAAATAATTCAAAACCCAATACTCAGGTATAAAAGAAAGGTCGCATAAAATTCAGCTTGGGAGACAGTCACTTTACTTTTTCATGCTATGCTTGCAGCTTTACTAGGGAATTGTAAGGTGTGGTAGCTTCCCGTTGCTTTCCACACCGGTGAAGGATGATGATGATGGCCATATGATTTCGGGGACCGTTTTTGGCCTTAAAGGTTTCCTGACATTTGTCTTACATGTGAGGCATATAAGTAATTATAAAATAATGTACTTTACCTGATGATGTTGTTGATGGTTCAGACAGTGTGCTCGACGATTTCAGAACGTGCTGTTTCATCAATGCTGAAAAATTCCGATAAGACTGAGCATGACACCCTTCAATCGGATTGATATCAGCAGGTAGAATCACGTCACTGAATTTTAAATTGTTTTTTTGGCGAATTTGTAAAAAGTATTTACACTTTCGTAGTCTTTCTTCATTAAAAATAACCACTTTATCGCCAGTGTCTTTCTTACAAATTACACAACTTGAAAGTTTTTTTTTATCCATTATGATTATTCACTACTATATAATCTTAAAATTAGTAGTCACTAAAATATTTGATATCACTAGAAATATACTAAACGATTTTAACTATATACACTGATATTTGGTCCATATAACATAACATCACATCAAAAGTTGCTCTAAAATACGGAAGTGAAATTTGGATTTTAAATAAAAGAAACTCTCATAAACTTCAAGTAAGCCAAATGCGCTTCTTACGATCAATGTTAGGAGTTAATAGACTGGATCACCAAAGGAACACTATTATCAGAGGAAAACTTGGAGTAACAAGTTAAAATGAAGATATACAAAGATACCAACAAGAATGGAAAAATGATCTGAGGAGAATGGCAAGAAATAGACTTCCAAAATTGGCATTCCAATATACCCCAACTGGACATAGGGACCAAGGAAGACCAAAACATCGGTGGAAAGATCAAGACCATCTTCGCTAGGTTTACCGTACAGGCCACATGGCCTAAAACGAATTTGTTCATGATGATGATGAATGATGATATACAAATTAATAAATCTTGATACCCAGAACGACGAAAAATGAAGTAAAAACTTTTATAAAACCTTAAAAAAAATCCAACTAATTTCCCACGTGGTTATATAATATATACTCGGTATGAAAAATTAAATACTCCAAAATATGTGAATGCTGAGTTCGAATCACGCGGTAAACTGTGATCACGTGGTCTTACGGCAACCAATCACAGCCCGAGGAGCTAGGGGCCGCGCCAGCTGACGGCAGAGATCAGGGAGTTGTTAAAAACCGTTCAAATCGTCTGGCGATTAAAACATGTATTTTTAAAATTGAGTATTAAATATGCCATAAAATTTTTAGAATGCCTAAAGTATATTTTTTGGGCATATTAATGAAATAAATTCGGAGAGGTCTGGTCATATTTTAAAACTCAAAAAATAGCCTGTGAGTATTATTTCTGAATTGTATAGCTACTAAAATAGCAAATAAAACAAATTTTAAATTGCTCTAAATATATTTTTTGGGTTTATTTTTTTTTGCAAATGTAATAGGCTGCGCAGTAGCGAAATAACCGCAAGACCTCTGCCAGACTCACCATTCCAGATGCAACCATCGTTAATAGCACTGTTTTTTTTTTTATTATTTCAACGTGGGCAAAACACCTTCCCTAAATTTGTCGTTATCTCTTGGCCTATATCGTTTGCTTCTGTAGAGCAGTCTGTACGAAGCTCTCGTATGATGACGCGGGTTCAGGTTCGATCCTGGTCAGAAATAATTATTTTTTTGAATAACGTTAATTTTCATAATGCTTACATGTTACCAGGTTTCGTTAAAAAGTACATTTGTATATATAGGGAAATAAATTAATTAAAGGAAGCAGGCCATATAAGAAAATTAATATGGTAACGATTGTAATATATTATTACTTTGTTTAGAAAACAGGAGGCATAACAAGATTGTTTATTTCCACAACTGATTAATTTAAAGGAAGTCAAGTTAATATATAATTTCAATTTAAGTTGGAATATATCTGACTTGCAATTAATCAATAATTGCAAATTTTTATTTGTTTTGCTTTGTTTTATTTACGACATTTATCGCACTACTTATTTACGTGAAATGATTTTCCCTTGCATGACACACAACGAAATAGAACGGATTTTAGTTTCTCTAATAGTTGTGTATGAACTTGTGAACCGAGTAGCTAACCTCTGATCATGTACAATGACTTCGTTCTGGGACTATCTGTGCACCATCAATTCTTTCAAAGGCTGTACATATAGCTTACTTTGCCGATGAAACATGTATCTTTTTCCAATTACCCTGTTGAATTCCTCCACGAAGAATCAATATACAACAGAATGTCCTCAATACGTTCCAATCTTGGTTCCAAAATTGGAACAATTTTTTTTTGTCTAATGCCACCAAGTTGTCTTTTATGACATTTCTGGCTTTCTCCTCTGACATTGGCGAAATTGTAATCCATTTCTTAAGTTGGGGCACCTGGAAGTTGGAGTTACATTACCCCGATGATATGATGGGTGATAAATGTGCGGCAGAACTTTTCGGAGGCACGAGGATCTCTTTAGGGCATGTTTTAGATTAGGCTTCTTTCTGGGTTCTACTGGTGTGAAGGACAAGGAATTCGATGATCAGTAACAATGAGTTGTGTAATTAATTTAAAAAAGAGTTTATTTTGTTAGCCTCTTATGAACAACACAATATTCACAACAAATTAATAATAATATAATATAATATAGGAGCAACAGGCTCCTCTGAATACTTGTAATATGATAAACTAGTCACACTCTGTGTGTGTGTGTGTGTATGGGAGCTACTAACCACCGTGTGTGTGTGCGTGAGTTACTAACCACACTATGTGATCGTATGAGAGCGACTAACCACACTGTGTTAACAATAAAATTTCTTGGCCTTTTATATTAATTTTCCAAGGAAGTTTTAAATTGGCTCAAGTATTCCTATTAACAAAATTTATTGTTTTGCAAATTTGAACATATTCAACACGTCAATCAAATTTATACTTTTATGATAAACATTAGTTTCGCTTCGCTAGGTACCTGTACCTGCCAACCCTTGAGTTACCGTTAATCACTGTATAACAAAAGCTTATTGTGTGGTCCCAAATAATAAACAAAATTAATTCTAGGAATTACCCCGCATCAAATGATAATAAAGCACCAGGAGAGATCTTAACCTAAACTTAACCTAAATTCCAGACCATGGGCAACCACAGGAATAATTCCCTTTAAGAAGAAATGCCTATGGTCTGACCGGGAAACGAACCCGGGACCTCATGAACAGTAGTCAGTAATGCTGACCACTAGCCCATGAGGTTGGTCGGAATAAAACAAATAATGTAACCATGACGCAGAGTAATTATTTTTCATATAGTAGCTATATACGTTGTAACTGAAGTGGGGAATAGTATTATCCATGATTTGAGGGGGAAGAATTATATAGCGACTGATTGAAAAGTATTAGTTCAGGAGGACATACGTCACGCATCCGAGCCAGTGCTTTATATGTAGTAATTAGTAAAGAGTATACATCAGAGAATGTGAAAAGTTGTCATCAGAGTTAACTTTCCAGTAGATCAGTATTATTTACATATGCATAAAATAAAATAAGTTAAAATATACCTTCTTAGGTAAAATCCGTCGTCCTCAACTTATAAAACATGCAGTCTTTATGCCTGTAGGCCTTTCATAACATCCGTTCCATCTTCAGCAGGTCCCTGTACGACATCGTCAGGAAGAAGCTTTATTCACAACACCACATAAGGACCAGCAGCATCAAACATCATACTGGATGTTGTAGAAAAGAGGGACCTGCTGAAGATGGAACGGATGTTTTGAAAGGCCTACAAGCATAAAGATTGCATATTTTATAAGTTGAGGACGACGGATTTTACCTAAGAAGGTATATTTTAACTTATTTTATTTTATGACTCTTCACCTCAAAGGTTTTAACAATTAATTTTATTATTATTGATTACATATGCATATAGCGAATTTTTAAAAGGCTGTGCTGCCCAGCGCCGTATCCGGTGCAGAAATACGGGACTTTCGCTGTTTCGAGTCCCCTTCAGGGAAGAACACTTGTCATGGAATTTTGACCAGTATGGGATCGGTGCCCACCCAGGATCGTGAGGATTTCCAGTAGTTACAATAAATAGGTACGTTGCAGCTATTGAAAAAAAAATGTTGAGAATGCCGGCTAAAAGACCCGATATCACCCCAATAATGGCTAATGATCATCCACCTCTGTGATTTGGGGCTAGCAGTAGACTGATAGGCCAAGGGCCTTCTTGGACAGTCGCGCCATGGAGTTTAATTTCTATTAAAACTGAGTTTTTATATATATATTAAGTTCTTGTTACTTTTTTACTCTTAAAATGAACTAGACATTTTCACTTTGTCATCGAAAATATATCAAGCTTTACAAGTGGTCCTCTTATAAATAGCGTACGCGCGCACGCACACACACACACATACACACTCACACACATACACATTTGTGTGTGTCTTTTAACAATCTAGCGATCGTAACTTTTAATTTTTCTAAACCAAACTCGGCATATAAAATGAAATTAACCAGAAGCAAAAACTTAAGAATGGCTTTAGGGGAAGCAATTTTTATTATTTGGCAATCAAACTCGATATATGCAATTAAAATAAAAAAATAAATATTTTCCGAAGATCAGCGGAAAATGGCCATTAGGAGTGGTAGTTCATCTGAATTCCGAATTTTAATAATCGCTCTAGTGGCCGCCAGTTCGTTAACGAAACTCGACATGTAACGTTTGCATGTTTGGTTAATCAGCAGAATTGGACCATTAAGAGTAGGGTTAACTTGAAAACTCAATTTTAGTGGGAACGTTTTCAACACACTCCAGCACCGAACGTGTTTGCGCACTCAGATGGTAGCATTTAATACTCGTAATCGAGAGGTCCTGAATTCAAGTCCAGGGCCTCGATTTTCCTGCCTTTTTTAGATTTTCGAAGCAAATACCGGCTTGAGATTTCATTACCTGGATACATTTTATCCTTAACGATATTTCATATTTAATTTAAAATTAATAATACTCGTACTTAATGGATTTATGTAAGTAACATTAACAAAATAGACAGAATACACATAACAGCAGATACAGCCCATATTCTACAGTTATAACCCAAATATCATGAACATAAAATGATCTAAATCTTGAGTCGTTTCAAAATGAAACTAGAAAAAGTTATCTAACCGGTGCAATGTATGTTTTCTCGCACCGAAACTTGGTATTAAATATTTAATTATAAAAGGAACCAGATTACATAAACCATAAAATTAGAATTATTAGAGTGGATCCTACCATTTTAAAATTGCTATAGCGGCCATAATCCTCCAACCGAAATTAGGTACATATAATACAATTAACAAAATTAATACATATTTCGTAAACCAGGAAAAATATGATAAATTCAACTTGATGTGGAATTCGCATAGTTTACCCGGTTCTTGCATGACAAACTTTTTAAAATTATATTTCGGGATTAACAGTAGTCCAAATGACCCAATAGCTCTACTAATAATATTGATCTTTACAATTGACAATGGTTAATTTACAATTCTATTTATTTTAAGTGGAACCTAATTTATTTTCAGCATTGTATTTCATGGGTATTTGTAAAATAAATTATGATAAAACATATCATGTTTATCTACTTTGTATGTAATTGATTAATATATTACAAAGTATAAATTTAAAATATATATTAGAACTTACACTTGTTCTAAATACTGTTGATAAAACAATGTATACATTTTAGTACACGTCACTTTTAGATAATAAACATGAGCGCTTGTTGTAAGCGACTACTCAGTTCTCATAAAATGGATCTAACAAAAAGTATGTTTTCTGAGCTTCCAGCTGGTCGCCCAAGAGAAATGTTATTCTCTGTATTACAACAAGAACATCTAATTGCAGACAACGTGAATTATAAAATAAATAAGGCTATGGCTAGTCGATGGTTTTCTTCATTGTGTACAATTGAAGCAAGTAGTCCAACCAAGAATCTAAATCTGTATTTAAAATATCTTCCTGAAGATAGTTTGAAAAAGGAGATACTGCCATGCACATTGTTTTTTCAAAATGAAGTAACGTTCTATAACATTGTACTTCCCGCATATAAAGAAATTCAAAAATATAAATATCAAGGAACACTATTGCCAGTATCTGCACCTCAGTGTTTTGCAGCTGAGTGGAATGGTAAAGATGATGTAGTGATTCTTAAAGATATGTCCATCAGTGAATTTGTGGTTTTGAATCGTCACACACCTATGAAACTTCCAGAAATGTGTCTGGTCATGAAGGAAATTGGAAGAATGCATGGATATTCTCTAGCCGTAAAAGTATTGTGGCCCGAAAAAATGAAAGAAATTAAAGATAATTTAGTTGAACCGAATTTTATGAATCCTCAATTTGAGGAATTTGGTAAGCCTGTATTTTATAATAATTTAGAAGATATTTATACAGCGATGAAGATATACTACGAGGAGGAAAGCGTATATCTAAAGAAATTTCATCAGTTCACAACAAAAAGTGCAGATATTTTACTAAAGCTAGCAAAACCAGATCCAACAAACGAACCTTACAATGTTTTAATACATGGGGACCTTTGGATTAACAACTTCCTGTTTCATCATGGCAAAGATAAATCTGAACCAGATGACATTTGCTTATTGGATTTTCAGCATGTTCGTTACAACTCTCCTGCTATAGACTTGGGCCACTTCCTATACGCAACCATGGATAAAACAACTAGAGACAAACATCGAGACTATTTGTTACGGTGCTATCATGACAACCTGAGCAAAACACTTGATCAGTTTGGTTTGTGTCAAGAATATCTACTGCCATTCAGTGTACTGGAAAATCAACTTCACAAGTATTCAACATTCTTTATAATAACTTCACTTCTCAATATCGTTCACTCACTGGACGATAGTGAAGTGGAAGAGGAGTACATTGGCGATAAACTAGAAAACATAATCCAGTCTGTCAGAAAGATTCAACTTCGGATGAACGCAGTATGCCGTCAGAGAGTATTTGATGTAATCGAGGATTTCGTTGAACGCGGTTATATGGACATGAGTGACATCAATTGACATTTAAGCAATAAACTTGTGTTTGTGTTTGTAAGTAACTGTGATTATCCAGAACAAGGATTTAATAGTTTATCGTGGTTTTTGGTATTCTTAATGTATTAATTCAGTTTCAAATTTACTTGATCCAGTGATTTTTTGTTTTTATTTATTTTGGTATTCACTCCTCACCGCATTTACCGGATGTATTTTGTTTATATCTAATAAAAATTACTATTAGAGTACAGACGTCTTAAGGAAACAGGTATCCGTGACAAATAAGATAAGCTTATTGAAGTGTACACATTTATTTTAGTAAGTTTTAGAGATATACAAGCATTAATTTTACTGGTAATGCTGAAAGCAAATGCGTAGTGGTAGGCCTATAGTGCATTACATTTCCTTAATATTTGGCTATTCGAAAGAATGTTCTCACGAAAAGAGCAAGTTCATTACCTACTTTAAAAATGACAATAATTCCTCGGAGTTGTAGATGCAAACAATAAATGATACAGCAATCAAAGAGTGAAAGTAAAGTGATCCCTTTGTTGGCTTCAGAATGCCTCATATTTTTAGACAATCAGCACGAGATGCCAGCCGGGTTGTCATGGTGGGTCGATTAATATGTAATTAATTTTTCCCTAAATGTCTTATTATAAAATAGGGTTATTATAAAATAAAATACTATACATATAACATATTGCTATAACATAATTAATTATTTATTTTATTGGTAATGCATGTGCGGTAATTATATCATTAGCATACTATCTATATCATATTCGTTTTTCTAATACCACCCAATGCACTATACGTTCTTCAATTTACGCATCACTTCCACATACCATTTTACGTACATTATGTATTTTGTGATTAAAATGTCATAAAATATTAACTTTTTTGCAAATATAATATAAATATTATAAATATATATTACTATAATCATAATATAGTAAACTATTTCTTTTTTCCCTTTATATGTTGTATCCATCCATAGTAATTCTGCCCGAAGGCAGGTCCTTCACTGCATTCATAGCATTTTCATTCTATGTTTGCAGCTTTACTAGGGAATTGTACGTGTGGTAGCTTCCCGTTGCTTTCCACACCGGTGAAGGATGATGATGATGATGACGATGATAATGATATGGACGATGACGATAATGATGATGGCCATATGATTTCGGGGACCGTTTGGGCCTTAAAGTTTTCCTGACTTTAGTCTTACAGGTGAGGAAAAACTCCGATAAAAACTTCACCCAGAAAAACTGCCCGACCGGGTTCGAACCCGGGCTGCGTGACAAGGCAGCACGCTACCTCGAGACCACAGCGGTGGACATATGTTGTATAATAACAGATAGTTCTTATCATAAAATATAATATAAATATAGACTAATACTATAAACAAACTCATTCATCTTTTTATCTTCCGAAGTTCAAGGCAGCGCGTACGTAAACACTCCATACATCCCTTTTCGGAGCTAATGTTTTCGATCATACCTGTATAATTTATATCCCTTAAATCATTATTAATGCTATTGTCCTAACTCATTCTTGGCCTACCTACTGCGAGATTTCCCTCTAGTTTTCCTACATGCTCCTCTAAAAAGAATTATCCCAGTAGAACCCATGTCCGCGTTTTTTATATTTTATTTTTACGCTGAAATATTGTTGTTCTTTCAACCAATGCACGTTTTCCGTCTGGCTTATCGTCATTGACCTGTCCTGCAGCAAATCTATCGTCGACATAGCTCTCGGATTCATAATTTAAGCACGTCAGCCACTCCAGCACGACAAGGTAAATCTAGCATCGTAGCGAAATTTTACTATATTTATAACATAATGAATGATTTCATTTATTCATGGTGCGTATGCAGGTGATAACTTTAATACTTTTTCATTACAAAATATTGAGTAATTTAGAAATATCATGAAACATTACAATATTATTAAAATAAAATATAAATATGTTACTACAATCATAATAAAATGAGAGATTTTTTTTTTCTTTTAGGCGCTATACAGGATGAAAATTATTTAAACCGACAAACTTTGAGAGGTTGTAGGGGACACCAAAACAAATGTTTTTCCCTAATGCCATTTTTTCCTATGAGGATTATTTAAACCGGCAGAGGGCGTATTACGCTCTTCAGTTGTCATGACTGCAACTGCTGTTGATGGTAGGAATTGTTTTGTCCACCAGTGTAGTAGTGAATTGTATCTGTTTACTAATGGAGCGATACACCTGGAGTGAGTACACTGATATGTGTGGGCCGGTGTTGTTGGGGACTGTTTAATTGGTACATATCTCCTACTTAGGCCATTAAATGGCAGGCACTATTACAATGTTCTCGCCAGAGCATTGCCAGAATTTCTGGAAGACATCCCGCTTCCTACAAGACAACGCATGACGTTCCAACATGACGGGGCGCCGGCACATTTAAGTCGTCGTATGCGTCGATTCTTGAACCAACGATTTTCAGAAAAGTTGATTGGCAGAGATGGTCCTGTACCATGGCCTGCTCGATCCCCAGATATGACCCTTTGGTTTTTTTTTCTGGGGGAGAGATGCGCAACCTTGTTTACACAACTCCTGTTGCATCAGAAAAGGATCTGGTTTCCCGGATAGTAGCAGCAGCAGGAGCAATTAACGATACTCCTGGAGTTATTGCCCGTGTTAGGCAGAACATGATCCGCCGGTGTGACCTTTGTTCACATGTCAATGGAGGCATTTTTGAACCTCGACTGTAATTTAAGTAATTGCGTTGTGTTAATGTGTTGTTTCTTGGTAATAAAACATGCAAAAGTGTTTGTTGGTTTAATTAATTACTATGTACTATGGCCCTGGGGTCGACTCAGCCTCTAACGGAAATGAGTACCACACGCTTGTTCTGCGGTAAAGGCGGCCGTCACGCAGGACTGACAACCCGGCTGACATAAAAGTGCCGATTGTCTAGAAAAAGTGGGAGCCTTAACCTCCTACTACCCCAAGGGCCTCCGGGTCTGTTGTGGGATCACTTTACTTGCTAGGGAAATCTTTCTCTACCGGTTTAAATAATCTTCATAGGGAAAAATGACATTAGGGAAAAATATTTGTTTTGGTGTCCCCTACAACATCCCAGAGTTTGTCGGTTTAAATAATTTTCACCCTGTATAGTATAGTGTTAACATATTTTGAACTTCGGTTACTTGCTATCTCCCTCTAACTGGTCACGAGAAAACAGTTTGAAAATAAACGCGGGAAGATTTTTATATTAATTTAATTTTTTTATTTAGCCTGGTGGAGTTAAGGTCATGCGGCCTTCTCTTCTACTCACCAGGACAAACATATATTACATCAGAATATAACTATCACAATAACTCTAATATTAAATACTAAATGAAGATTCGACTAATATTACGATCTATAATACAACCAGTTAATGATAGTTAAGATTAAGACCAAAACTAATAATAAAACGTATTCAAGCAAGATACATTAAATTGTTGGTAGCTGTCTAATGTAAATAAAAAACAAAGGAGAATAATGAGATATAGAAAACTAAACTAAACAAATAAAACTGTTTGTTAATCTTAATATTATTTTCATAAATAATTTAATTTTTTAATTGTTAAAAGAATAATACTATCAGCAATTCTCGCCAAATGGACTACAACGTATGGCTTACTCGTGTATGGTGATTCCCTGAGTATAAGTTTCCGCAATTTGCTATAAAGTCTAATTTTTTGTTTAATGTATCTTAATGACAATCATAGTGTTACTATTACATGCTATGATGTCTAAATCCTTTGCTTTTTGTCCAATGCCACCAGGATGTTTTACGACATTTCTAATATTCTCTCCTGTCATTAGCGGAATGCTAAGGCTAGGGCGCCCGAAAGACGGAATTGCGTTGACTATTTAACTCATGCCCCAAATGGGAGTCAATGACCAATCACGTTTCAATGATTTCTGTTTTACAACCAATCAGAGTCGTGTTTCACGAAATATTTATCAGTGTTAGGATTATCATATATTAAACAAAGCTCCTCCTTTTTAATATTCTGAACAGGTCTGACCGTTATTTTGCAGTGACTGAGCCTATAACAAATACGGCTACCAGATTGTATATAATAGTGCTTACATGTCAACATTTGTAGCAATTGATTATACCACCAAAAAAAGAAACCACTGTTTGCACTTTCTTAAATGTATTTTTTCCCAGGCAATAATCGAGAAAAATATAATTGTCATATTTACATCATACGACATCAAAAATGAATTAATATACAGATTGATGTGTTTCATTTTTTCTCCACTAGAGAGCATTCTTACAATATTGCGTTCCTTTGGCAATAAATAGTATGATCTGGTTGCAGTGATAAACAAAAGAAGCAGTAGAAGCGTACCTATCGTTTCTTATTTGTTTTCAAACATCGCCGTTTACATTAAATATATAAATATTTTAAAATAACTATAGTTAAATAATGATTTGTGAGTAAACAGCTTAATTTTATTCGTTAAATAGTCCTAACAAATGCCACTCTTGATTTCCAAATTCTCTAGATAAATTCACTCCTCACTTCGTGAGTCGTGAATTTATCGATAATTTGGAAATCACTCGTGGCATTACTTATGATAAATAATGAAAGCATCAAAGAGTCCTTATACCTAGCTACGGACCATGAGAGACTACTAGAAAAATTCCTTTGGTTTGACCGGGAATCGAAGCCTGGACCTCATGCATTTATTATTGTAATCAGAAGCTTAAGAGTGAACAAAATACTGTCGGGAGCTTAAAAAATCCTGACACAAGGACAGGGATCCGATTGAGGGTCTTTCCACTTTTCAGCGGTTGCCCTTTTACCAGCCGGCTGCTGGCCCTTCACATCCACATGTGTCAATCACAGAGGTAGATGATCAACAGCCAGTGTAGGGGTGACATGTGGTTAGCATGTCGAGTCCCCCAGCCGTTATAGTTGGTTCCTCAACCTGAAGCCGCTACTTATTGTAGCTACCCAATTGCCTCACGATGCACCGGTCCCATACTGGCCGAAATACCATGAGAAAATGTCTTCCCCCATGGAGACTCGAACCAGCGCAAGTCCCGTAGCTCTGCGCCAAGGCTTCCTACCTTAACCGCTCGGCTACGGCGCGGGACAGGGATAAAACAAGAATTAATCATAAATAGTTATTCATCGTTTTAGCCAGTTTTATTTTTTTATTTACATTAGTCTAATTTAGGGGCATATCGATACCATAAATTATGATTTGTATATATATATATATATATATATATATATATATGGTATGATATATAATTATAATTATGATATATATATATATATATATATATATATTTAATGCCCCAGGTTTTTCCTTTTGGTGTTCTCTCCTGGCATTGGCGTAATTGTAACTCATACTTCTGAGGTTGGGGCGCCTAGAAGGCGAGGTTACTTTTTCCCGATGATATGATGGTGATGATGATGATAGTGGTGCGCCAGGAGATTCTTAATCCTAAGCTTAATATATGATGAATACAGTATGATTGATGATTATTGCGATGGCTATATGATGTTCGGGGATCGTTGGGCCTTAATGTTTCCCCGACACTTTTCTTACAGGTGAGGAAAAACCCCACCTAGGAAACTGTCCCGACCGGGAATCGGACCCGGGCCCGCTGCGTGACATGGCAGCACGCTACCTCGAGACCACGGCGGAGGACTTTGTACTAATATATAATAATGTATGTTATTGTTAATAGTTTAATGATAATGCGTCAGTCAATAAACTTATTTAGAACATTTCATTTCACAGTTACACTTCTGTTTGGCAAATTCAAGTGTAGACATGCAGTTAAGCAGAAAAAGGTAAGTAGATACAGGACAATTTTAAGCATTAAACTTACTGTAAGGGAATTCGAAAAATCCTATATATTTTAATGTTAAAGTATTTTCTCAAAATACACTATGAATAAAAAATATTAATTGACTACGTGTATAAGGTCTGTGATAGACCGTTGGCATGATACCATTTCAATGTATGTTTAAAGAAAATAACATCTTTGCTGGCATATAACAAAGACCAAATCTAACGCACAATTGGGCGCGCTTATTCCTATTATTGAGCAATTCCATATGTGACTGACATTTACAATACACTTTTGCAGCAAAATGGTTGCATAGATATTACAATTGATTGAAATTAGGGGTGTTATCTACGTGATATGATACAGGAAAAGGTGTGATTAAGATTGTACATAATTATACAACTTCTGAAGAAAAACAATGCTATTTATTATCTATCAAAGTATGTGTGACTGACTGACATAAATGTCAACTCATCATGCAGCTTAACATGTTCATCTATATAATTCTGTGAAGTGTGATTCCTAATTAAATTTTCCAAAATATCGTTTGGAGGACACATTTCAAATTACATTCTCAACAAAAAACAAAACAAAAAAATCACAATTAAGACCGGAGTTATAACCTAATATGTGATGTGTGACTGACTGACTACATTCTGTGACTGACTGACATATCTGAATTTTATTAAGAATTTAATATTGTGGAGCTGCAAATATTATACAAATATTACAAAATAATATAAAATTATAATAGATAAAAAGCGATAATACGGAGGTAAATAAAGTACTACACATATTTTATCATGTATAGGAAATGTACAATTTGATATGCTGTAAAAAGATTAAATAAATAGTGTAATTTATTTAACTTGGTTACCACGTAACATTTTAAATTTCACAAAATAAAGAAAATATTAACTTCTTAATAATAAAGGTTAGTTCTCTATAGTTAAATATGCCTAATATGATAGCCTATAATTTTATTACACCCATATTAACTGATTACAATTTATCTGATGCTATATTTAATATTTCTGATACTGTTATTAGATTGAACCATTGAAATAAATAAAAAATACCGATATGGAATTTGCAGTGTTCGTTCCAGAACACTAAAATTAACTTTCACACGTCTCAACTTTAAAGACAAAAAAAAATAACGAAAAAGTACAGTATACAAATTATTAAAATTTTTATTTAAATGTGGAAAATTCTGTTATAATTCTTTCAAAACAACTGATTACAAATTATATTGCTGACATGTGTTCTATTTTTAAACTAAACAATTGAAAGAAATCTCTTAACAATGCGCGAAATCTTACTTTATGACTGACGTGTTGTTCCCAGCTGGCGCACATATTACAGCGTTGTCATAGGTACGTATTTTCACTCTGTTGGTTTCCAATAATGCTACACCCAATAATAATTTTCTTTTACACGACCGGTTATACATACTTAATCACATATACGCCACGCCAATTGTATTTTTATACAAGTAATTTCATATGATTTAAAACTGTTGTTGCAATCAACATGCATGACTCTGTTTCACAAAGTGCAATGCTAGCACAATAATGGAACTGTGGCAACATATCACTGTGGATCCCCATAATACGACACACATGACATGTCATCAATGGTCAAACTAATGCGAGAACCTTTGAAGTTCAAGGACTCCCACACACACACATTTAGCACGTAAGATCTGCGCCCTTGTTTTTATTCCAGTACACAATACTCTAGTGACATATTGAAGAATCGCATAATGAGGAATTAATTAAATGCTACTAATAAAAATATAATTTTCTTTCACACACGATACTTGTGAATTTTTCAACTGAGGTACAGCACAATAACATATATTTTGAAGAATCGCAGAATGAGGAATTATTTAAATGCCATTAATAAAAATATAATTTCCTTTCATACACAAAACTTGTGAATTTTTCGCACTGATTGTTCATTTAAAATTTGTACATATTCTATAGCATACGGCTTCAACACTTTCACATGGTGAACTCTGCGAGTTGCCGGAATAGCTTCAAGATTTAGAAATCGCTTTTCTAAAAATCTGTGTAGCAAGCAACTGAGTGAGCAAAATAAATAAAAAGTCAGTCACGGGATTCTTGCGGGAAACCCAATTACTTTACAAGACAATGTCGTTAATACTTTTTTGTTATGCACCGATAACATAGGATCCCAGAGAAAATTTGAATCCATCAATTATCGTATTGTTTACAATAATTCTGGTATGTTTTATGTGACTGACTGTAGCTTACCTTTAATAATTATAGGGCGCATTTTAATTATCTAGAATATTATAATACAATTATTAGTATTACATTTATGATCAGGAAGGTCCGAAATATGGTATAACATAAGATTGAGTGAAACGAAACAAATGTATGCAGTGATATCGTAAAACAAAATTTCGTTTAATTTTGCATGTGTTTTCAGGTTTCGGAATATGTCATGTTCTACAATTAATTTTAGAATGAAAATAATCCGTATTTCAAACATTAACTTCTAGAATCAGAAAATTTAATCTGTAAAAAAGTATATCTCATCGAAAAAATCATTCCTGCGCAAATTTCAAAATTTTCACACCGGTATGATATTTTCATGGAATTACTCTGCATTTAAATCCTTCCGCTGACTGCCTTTTAGCTCAAATTGTCGCATAAGAAGGGCCAGTATCTATTTTATGAAACAGCTGAGCCGAACAGTCTACCAGATTTCCTAAACCATGTTTATATTATACACAGCGGAGTCCAGCAAGCCACTGACAGCGTCATGCGTATTAGCAATATAAATGAGGGGACAAAAAGTTAGTCAGTCACGGGACTCTAGCGGGAGAAATAATGGCTTTACACGAAAATGTCATCAATACATTTTTGTTAGTTGTGTAGCGATAACGTACAATCCAGGAGAAAATTTTAATCCATCAATTATTATGTTGTGTACAGTAATTTTATTCCATTTTCTGTAACTGACTGACCATAACTTACAGTTAACAACTGTAGGACACATTTAAGGTATATAGAATATTAGAATCCAATTAATATTGTTTCATTTACGACCAAGCAGGACCAAAGCATGGTTTTGAAAAATATTTTGTGAAATAAAACGAATTTATACGACCAAATCATTAAACAAGAAATTGGTAAAATTATGCGTATTTTTTCAGGTTTGGAATATGACAAGTTCTACCGCTATTATCAGATTAAAATAATGCATATGTGAAACATTTTCTTATAGAATTATGAAATTTTACATTTACAGATATATATTACAGGAACAGAATTATTCCTGCGTCAGTTTCGAAATTTTTACCTCGGTATGACATTTTCATGGAATCGCTCTATTATCAATTTTAGGGTTAAACATTTGTCATTTATGAACATTTTGGATCTGTTTTAACACACGAACTTTCTAATTCAATATTTCATTATTTAAATACGAGTATATATTATTTTTTAAATCTAATTACACTTTGCTGCAATAAAAGCCCCTTTCTTACATTTGTGAAAAATGACACTCTTCAGAGAATAAATAAAAAAAACTTTTATAATACATTGAGAGAATCAAACTATATATTGTTCTTGTCCTAGGTATTATATAAGTTTTTTTATTTCTCCTGCGAATTTTTTCATTTTTCCAGAAATATAAGAAAGCGATATATAGTGTTATTCGGGGAGGTTTCAATTTTATGTATAATTCTATGTGCAAATCCAAAAAAAAAAAACTTATGAGAGAAATCCCTGTGATAAATTGTGCAAAAATCTCTTCCCGATATATGCTGATAATAATATATTTACATTTTTATAATCTAATCCTCATACCACAGCTCGGACAGTTAAAACTGACCTGAAATGCATTTAAAATATAATGCTGTATCAGTTTGAATAGGTATTTATTAATGCAAATTATGTGTACCTAGTAAAACTACATGCATGGTCGCCAGCGCTATCCGAAATTCAGCGTACTAGATGCGCTCCGTCATAGCTGTACAGATAGTACGAGCGAGATCACTGGTGTGTATTGGAATGAAATGCACGGACGAGTAGTAACGACAGATATGAGTAGGCTGTAGCCAATTAATCCTGTGAACTTTGTTAACCTCCTGCGCGAAGAGTATGTCGAATTTAAACACCGGATAATGAGGATATAATTGGAGTGGAGGATGAGACTTTAGGACGCGTGTTACGTGACATCATATTGCAAAAACACTGCAGAGATTTAACAGAAATACATACCGACTCAACGGGCAGGAACAGTGATTGAAGGTCCAACAACGGAGAGTAAATAGTGCATGAGTACGAGAGTTACAACCATTCTGAAATGCCATCCCCAATAAATGAAGGAACTAGAAGTCAAAGTGAATACGTGCATTCACCCCGAAAAATTATCACGACCTTGTTTGCTAAAGTGTTTTCATGACCTAACATTAGTCAATATATATATGTTATTATTATTATTATTATTTATTATTATTATTATTATTATTATTATTATTATTATTATTATTATTATTATCTCTATTACAATTCATACATGAACTTGATGAATCGTTATAGCTGAATTCGGTCTAAATACACCTGTAAGGTTACTTTAGATTAATATACGAGGGCGGATCGGAAAGTAACGCACAATATTTTTTTTTTAAAGTTTAATAGTAAAAAAAAGGAAAAAAATCACAAATGAACTTACATCTTTTATCTACTTTTCGACATAGTCACCAACTTTCTCAACACATTTTTCCCATCGTGTTACCAGTTTCAATATGCCCTGTTCGTAGAAGTCCGTTTGGTTGGAGTGTAGCCATCTGCGCACTGCCGGCCGGAGCGTGGCGAATCACTAAGGTTCACGCGTCCCTCTTGGAAGAATGTGCACCACCTGGAGACATTGCTACGGTCCATACAATCATCCCCATACACGCCACGCATGTCCCTGTGAATTTCACTGGGTTTATGCCCTTTGGCCCACAAAAATCGAACAACACTTCTCTGTTCCTCACAGGTGGACGACTGTAGCATGCGCGCCATCTTTGTTGCATAGTTCAAGCTTCTCTCGCAAGAGGTGCACCTGAGAAAAAACTACCATCTGTAGTGAAAACGTCAAACTATATCTCTGTGAAATTTCAATATTCTAGCTGCAATACCAAGGCAGAAAAAAATTATTGTGCGTTACTTTCCGATCCGCCCTCGTATGACATGCAAAAGGCAAGATCTAGGCCACTTCATGGGGAACAAAACATCAACAGTGAAGGTTGCAAAAGAATCTGTAAGAGCACGGTTTGACAGAGCCAGAGACTGTTGATCAGTAGATAACGATTGACATATTAAGCGTGGGGCCCGGATGCTGCTAGAGCAGTTTCTCTGGACACTTTTAAAGCATCTATGCATTTAGTCAGTAGCTTTAAGTAAAAATATAACATTTCTTCCAGGCATAACACTACGATCATGGTTAGCAAAACAATTTAAGACCATATTACATTAGAGAGTATAAATATTTGTGGAAGATGTGAATATGTTCATTAAAGACTATATAAAATAAGTAAAGAGCCCGTGTGGTATAGTGACCAGAGCCAATTTTTGTGAACTATCGTTCAACACTATTACATTATTTTGTTTGCAGAAAATACAGGGGACATTTGGTCCGCAGGTTCTAAACAAACTAATAGAAATGTGTTCACAGAACATTCATATTGAAGCGAGTAAAACTGGAAAAATTAATCTAGAAGCATACGAAAAGATGTTTACGTTCGATCCTCGGTGATTACGTTGGCCAGAAAGGTCTGTTACTTTGTGATTTATGATAGAAACATGTTTTTCCAACAAGGATATTACGTTAAAGATACTACCACAAAAAACAATAATATATTACCAACTTCTGAATGTTAGCCTATATGTTTTAGACGGTAGAAGCTCTATGACAGCCGTATTGTTGATTTTATACGCTTGCAAATTGACAACCCGCAGGTCACGTTACATGATCTATATTTGATCATCAGCCTTCATACAACCAACTTCTTACACCCAGGTATCGACCTATGTTAACATATTCATGGCCAAGGTCAATCCGACTACAAAGTTGATATTCCTGTTGCATCACTTGATAATGCGATCACTGTGACTTTTGATATTGGACTATTGCAGTAGGCCTACGGATACACCGAATACGATGTAGTGTGCATACGGTGTTTAATCACTTCATTGGAGCGCCACATTTGCACTTTGATGACGAATAAGGGAAGAAGATACCAATTCTACTTTGGGAAATATGGACAGGTACGTACTGCGCATTTTCATATGTACTGTTTCAAGTAAATGTCGTGTAGATTCTTGCCAAATAGTACATCGTCCATGTATTCTGTGTATCTATTTGTCATAACTCTCTATTATACGATATTGCTTTTTCAACTGCTTGGTGCTTCTCGAGTCTTTAAATTTATTACCCCCACAAATACATGGTCCACCGCTGTGGTCTCGAGGTAGCGTGCTGCCTTGTCTCGCAGCGGGCCCGGTCGGGGCAGTTTTTCTGGGTGAGGTTTTTATCGGGGTTTTTCCTCACCTGTAAGACAAATGTCAGGAAAACTTTAAGGGCCAAACGGTCCCCGAAATTATATGGCCATCATCCTTATCATTATCATCCTTACCATTATCATTATCATCATCATCCTTCACCGGTGTGGAAAGCAACGGGAAGCTACCACACCTACACAATTCCCTAGTTAAGTTGCAAGCATAGCATGGAAATGCTATGATTGCAGTGAAGGACCTGCCCTCGGGCAGAATTACTATGGATGGATGGACAAATACATGAAGTCATATGTCACGCAGCAGTGTGGTTTATTTCAGGAGTATTCTGCCGGCTCATTTCAATAAATACGAGCATCACAATATTCTGGGGCCCATTGCAGAGCTAATGTTGTGCTTTAGCATCTTTATCTTTATTCGGAATTCCTGGATTTCAAAGAATGCTGGGAATTAGTGAACATAATTGTTATAATCGCTGTTTTTGAGTTGCTGCTTTACTGAAAACATTGGATTTTACAGTTCATTACTATGCGGATAGCTTCTATTTTTCCTCGAATTTTGTCATATGTTGGCCAATGCGAATGTAAAATGCAACCCCCACCAACATTAAAGTAATTTGAATTAGGAAGATAATGATATGGACAAGTCATGACCATTCATAATTGGGAATCTGGCGTTAATAATTATATCTTAATGTAAGCATCTTTAAAATTTCATTCTCGTTAAGAATCTTGGCTTACAAAATCAGCTGTTATTAAAATTATTATTAATAACAAATTAAGCAAAGAAAAATGAATGATACAATATACAGCCATATCTAAAAAAAATGAACAAATCCAAGGGAGAAAAATAAAATAAAAATAGGTCTAATATTTTAATCAATTTATTCAAAATATTATCCAATATAATTTTTGTATTAAAAACTGTAAAGGTTGCCGGAGTTCGAATTATTCCTACCGAGGTTGGAAAACCGAGTCTATGAGATAGATAACAGATTCTGAAGGAACATATATTCATCTATGCCACGGGCGAGAAAATTCATATCTCTCAAGACTGCTGGATTTATATAATCTGTATCAGAATAGTAGATCAGTGTTAAACAGTAGTTATTTGATACCTTATTCACATAGACATTGAGAATATAAAGTGATATTTAAAATGTGGAACTGAAAATAATAATTAAAAAGTGAGAGAAAGAGAGAGATATATTGAAATCACATATTCGAAATTGAAGTGCGAAAGAAAATAAGACATTTAAATAACGCAACTGCCGGTAAGAGCTGGAAAACCTAACAAAAAAGTGTACTATTACGTCGCAATTTTGTTGGGCCATTTGAATAACTTCTGCTATCCTGAATTTGTTTTCGTTCTTCCGACTCACCTTCTATAAATCTGCTTATCCTCCTTGCATAAATTCCCATGTTAGTAATATCGACTGAGAGACCCGATACAAAAATAAATCGCTGATCAATATCTGACCCAGAAATCCTGGCCCATGTTGCAGTATACTGGTTCATCCATTTTATAAAAGAATGTGACAAATTCTGCTTCTCTGTGTCTATACCATGCAAACGTAGTTCTAAGGAGTTTTTTTAAGTCTCGATACTAACAGTTCTGTATACATTTTTCGCAAATTTAAGTCTTTGATCAAGTCGTCGAGTTTATTTTGCGTGAACTGTAGTGGTGATGGGAATATTTCGGCCAATTCACTTTCTGTTTCTACTTCCAAAGGGAGGTCAGATTCTGACGAACCTTTTTCTTCCAGTCTTTGGGAAGGAGATGGAATTGGTACATGGTAACCATGAGGAACTGGGCGAATGGCATATTTCAAACTGGGATATACTACACAATGTCTGCTTTACTATTTATGACTTTCACTTTCCACAAACAAAAATAGCAATCAGTTACGTGATATTTAGAATTAGGATAATACCAAAACTTAAACTTTTCCGCTTATCAACTGATTCATATTCACAAAAACACGACATACACACACAGTATGAACATCATTATGTATCTTGATTACCAAGTTTAACACCAAAATATGCTAAATATACCTTTTATTTCGTCAGTAATTTTACTTTTATGATTTGTAAATATATAACTATAGGTGTAATAACATGAATCAGGGTATGTAATACACTCGCAACGTAACATTATAGTAGTGGACGGCAGACGCGGGGTTTGTGCTATGCGATAACAAAGGCTTACACGTGCAGGCACGGGACATGAAATGTGCGCTGACTCAGCAGTTTACGAGTACATCCTACGCATTCACAGTCAGATAGTGTACCTCAAGTAGATAAAGTGCTTGATCGCTTTTCCTTGTGAACTGAATAACGTGTGTATAATATAAACTGAATGACGTGTGTATAAGTTATTTCAATTTTAAAATTTGTATTTTATAAAACATAAGTGTAAAGTGAACCACGTGTGTATGAGTGTAAAGTGTAAACTGTATAATGGCTAATATTTTTTTCTACAGAACAACGTATATTTATTTATGAACAATATTTGATAACTCATTCTGCCAGCCAAGTACGAAGACGTTTTGAAATATGATTCCCGGATGTTAAAAGTCCGTCACGTTCAACAGTCCATAATATGTACAACACATTTTATAAAGAGGTGTCAAAAATGTATGGACAACGAAGGAGAACAGTTCCAACACCTGCTGCAAAAAAGTACGATATTTTGTAAAACAGTTACGAAAATGTGTGTGATTGTATCACCGAGATCCTACACTGTCCATTCCCGCCGCGAGTGCGTCAGCAGTGTATAGTGAAATCCCTGCGTCTGCTGTCCAGTGCTATACTAATCGCACTGTAGAAGACAGAACTTTTGTTCGCAAATTATTTTGTTTCTGCTTTCAAAAAATCTTAAACACTAACTCAAAAATGAAAAATAAATTACTTGTAACTGATGACAGAACAGGAAGGCATAAATAAAAATGGCTATGAAAATAGAATGCATCACGCAAGTATCGATGCATCTCCGTGGGCGATGCCCGGATTCATTACCTGCTTTTGGAATTCTGCTCTTTGGCGGTGGTTCAGTTCAACAGGAAGTTATATTATTGCATCGCTTAAGAGACTTATTTTTCCCAAAAATAAACACCCACTTAAGGTTTATATCTACCTGTTTCAAGTAATGGCATACGAATAAATGTACAAATATAGTGAATTTATTTAAAGCTTCCTAGCAATATATTTTTTTATTACAGGATTGTTTCTGTTATATACACTATCCTAAACCAAAATATACAATTTTGATTTCTTATCATAAAGTTGTTTTACAATGTATGAGGAGCTGGCCCATAGCACCAACCCCCAATCTGGAGGGCCAGATACCTTTTCTGGAGTCAACCATAGATCAGTTGCTTTCACTGCAGCTGAGAGTCTGATCCACCTTTTATTGCCTCATTCAACGTCTGCACCATACCGTAGGTCTCCTACTCTGCTGCATCCGCCGTTGGGGTCATCACCGTAACCCTGGCTAGGGACCATTACAAGGTACTACCAGCCGGGTCAGCTGAATCTAGGTTTCTTAACGAGGTGTTACTCCTCCACCTCTTCCTTTCTCATCCGGACCAGGAATGGTGGAGTTCTAGCAATATTAAACAAGAAAATTAAATTTAGGGATACTTTGATCAGTATGTTTAATACGTTATTTTATTATATTTTAATGATTCCATTATGTCTAAATTACTATCTTCAAAGCAATAATAATACAATTATTTATTAAGTAATCAATTTATTTGGCGTTTACGTGATGATAATACATATGTATTTAATTAAATGAAATTAAACTTCAAGTTTTATATGATTTTCACATTTATTACAACATAAATTCATAACAGCTGTTTCGGTACTTTGTACCTTCTTCAGACATGATTACCAATGAATGAATTTTGCTATTATATATAAACTCCAGTATATAACAACTGTAACTATGCAAGTGAATGTAAACAAACAATTTTTTAATAAACAATCTCTATTATAAATGTATAATATCGCAAATTAAGCTGTTAAATTCCCAACTAGATTTAAATAAATCGCCTCTTTTAAATTTATATATTTTTTTCTTTTCGATCACACTGTTATTTCTTTCTGTTTTACCTTTGTTAACCTTTTTATCTCATTCACACATACAAACACAAGACAGGACACACACCCAGACCCAAGGTGGAGATTTAAAATCCCCTATCCTGCCGGGAATCGAACCCGGGTCGCCGGAGTTGAAGGTCGGGACTCTACCGACTACGCCACGGCGACGGACATAATAGAGATTGTCTATTAAAATAAATAAAAAATTGTTTATTTACATTCAGTTGCATAGGTTATGTACTAGAGTTTATATATAATAACAAAATTCATTCATTTGTAATCATGTGTGAAGAAGGTATAAAGTACCGAAACAGCTGTTACGAATTTATATTGTAATAAATATGAAAATCATATAGAACTTTAATTTTTATTTTTATTTAATTAAATGATTATTTATATTAGGATATAAAAGCCTATTAATTACGGTACTTAGACATCATGAATTTCGAAAAAAAAGTTGTTTAAAAATAGATGTGATGAAATGAAATTACATAGGGGCCTATGGACTTTGTAACTACACATAGTGGGAATTGAAAAATTAAAACAGTTTCTCTGTAGAAAAATTATTGGATATCATTGCCAATCTATCACCGCCTCACTATGATGGTTGTCCGTTTATACAAAAGTGGGTGCCGCGACAATGCTTGACAATGATTAACATTCATGTAGCTGTTGTCGGCATCTTTGTATTTAATTATATGTAACAGCTGCGGGGAAACAAAGCGAGCCGCTGGACAACCATCATAGTGAGGCGATAATACTAATTCATGCAATATTTAAATGTAATAAAGGCTAAAAGGATTGCATGTACATATAAGAGGGATTGATGGTAGACCTAATAGAACTTTTAAAATAAGTTTTGAAGGAAAACTGGGAGGGAGAAGTGGTAGAGAACGACCTAGACTAAATGTTTAGATTGTGTGGAAAAGCCTACATAATTGGTTTAGGAGTTAGATGATGAAGGAGGGGAAAGAAGAATAGGCTAACTTCACTAAAGAGGCGCTAAGTAAACAATAAGAACTGCATGTCAAGAAAGAAAAAAAAATAGTAGTAGCAATAGTATGATTAGTAGCACCATGTGCACCTATCTGCCTCTTTTACAGCGGATGCTTATGAAATGAATTTCTATAACCTAGACATAATTTCTATTCCAATGTTGAGGTCAATTTACGGAAGAAGATTATCTAAAGAGCCTTGACAAATTTTACAAAGCGAGATTTGGCTTCATGTTTAAACTGCTAGAAATAAATAGGTCAGTAGATACGATCTACACATGTATACAGAACAAGTATATATCTGAAGGACAGTGCGTTTTTTATACCATCAAAGATATTTTATAAAAAAAAGGTCAACGTAAAAATATCAATAATTTCATTTACAATTAAGGAAAACCTCTTTAATTTGTACCGCGTAACTTAAGACATTATACCAATCGATTAACTCAAAAACTGAATAAAACATGAGAATGTTCCTACATTATGAGTTTTTTCTTTTTTTAACTATACAATTTGAATATGTTTAACACTTTATTATTTTAATTATACCATAATAGATCACATTATCTGACGTCATATAAACAATGCCCACCGCTGTGGCCTCGAAGTAGCGTGCTGCCTTGTCACGCAGCGGTCCCGAGTTCGATTCCCGGTGGAGATAGATTCCTGGGTGAGGTTTTTTTCGGGGTTTTTCCTCACCTGTAAGATAGCTTAAATGTCAGAAAGCTTAGGGCCCAACGGTCCCCGAAAATCATCCGGCCATCACCATCATCCTTATCATTATCATCATCATCATCAACATCATCATCCATCACTGGTGTGGAAACCAACGGGAAGCTACCACACCTATAATTCCCTAGTAAAGCTGCAAAACATAAGCATGAAAATGCTATGATTGCAGTGAAACACCTGCCTTCCGGCAGAATTACTATGGATGGATGTACCATAATAGACCACAATCATATAAACAATGTATTTAATTATACCACAGCACTTTACATTACATACTGTAGTATTTATACTAATGCCAGGACTTTTTAAACTATGCATTATTACCCAGATCCTGCCATATGAATATTTTAATATCGTTAATTGCATATCTCATTTAAATATTTCTAAGTTCTCCGAGCTCAAATTTAGTCGCTACACGCATTATTTACCTGGTGATAATTTGTAAACGCATAAGTAATTCCTCTTATTAAAAATAGAAATTTTGTTCTTTACTACGCAGCGGGCCCGGGTTCGATCCCCGGTCGGGACAAGTTTTTTGGGTGATGATTTTTTCGAGTTTTTTTCCTCACCCGTAAGACAAATGTCAGGAAACTTTAAGGTCTAAACGGTCCCTGAACATCATCTGGTCATCATTATCATCATAAACATATTGATTAAGTTTAGAATTAAGGCCTCTCCTGCCGCATCATTACCACAATCATCACCCCTCATATCTTCGTGGTAGTGTAACTCCGCCTTTCAGGCGCCCATCCTCAGAAGTGGGTTACAATAACGCGATGCCAGGAGAGATACCAGAATGTCGAAATAACAACGCGGTGGCATTGACCAAAACAAATATTTCCATAAATACATTTTGTTTAAATGTCTTTAATTTCATTTACACGGTGTGAATTAATTAAACGGAAGAAATGTACCTGTTATAGCACACAATTTAACATAGAAACATAAGGTCCCAAGTAGAAGATGTAACATTATTTGCATTTCATACATAAAATGTAAGTTAGCATTAATAAATAATAGTTTAAAAAACTAAAATAACATGCTTTATTAGAAAACCGAACTAAAAAATGAAAAAAATAATTTTAATTTCCAACACGCTTGGGATAAAATTAAAGTGGTCAACAAAAAACACTTTCTTCTTAGAGACTTTACTTTTACCAATATCTGTTTATTATCATTATTTTATTATTATTTTTTTCAAATGCTCCAGGTTTGTCTTTCGACATTACTGGTTTCTCTCCTGGCATGGCGTACTTGTAACCCACTTCTGAGTTTGGGGCGCCTGGATGATATGATGGGTGATGATAATGGTGCGCCAGGAGAGTCCCTAATCCTAAGCTTAACCTAAGATGAATATGAATGATGATGATTGCGATGGCCATATGATTTCGGGGACCGTTTGGGCCTTAAAGTTTTCCTGACATTTGTCTTACAGGTGAGGTAAAACCCAGAAAAACTGTCCCGACCGGTGATCGAACCCTGGCCCGCTGCGTGACAAGGCAGCACGCTACCCCGAGACCACAGCGGTGGACTATGTCTGTTTATTATCAAATGTATTAATTGATTTAGAGCACCTCACGCTTTTGATGGTGAAATTATTTTTTGTAGATAACTATAGTTTTATTCTATATGTGTTGGAGATGATTTTTTTGTTGAACACTTTAATTTTATCCCAAGCGGGTTGGAAATTAAAGTTATTTTTCATTTTTTAGTTCGGTTTTCTAATAAAGCGTGTTGTTTTAGTTTTTTAAACTATTTATTTATTTTTTTGTTTTTAGTTTTAATATTTTACAGAATAAGATAAAAATATAAATATCTTTAAATTCGATACTATTATAGTACGAGCTAAAAGTAATACTCTTCTAAAAAAATCCTGCGGGCCGGATTTGAACCAGAGAACTATGGATTACTGAAATTATATACCACTAGAGCTTACCGCTCTATCAACTGAGCTCTTATAACGATTAACTAAAAAGTTGATAAGTCCGCAACCTATTATACCGGTTTTTATTAATTTTTTTTTTATTTTCTGATGATTCTGACCAGGATTTTAGAACACATTTATGAAATTTTTGTATTGTCATTGGTCCTTTACAAGTATACAAAGTTTCAAGTCGATCCAATGATTTTAGGTGGGTGAAAATCGTGTTGAAAGATTCCGTTACACAATTAAACAAACACTTTTTTTAAATTTCTGATGATTCTGACCAGGATTTTGGAAAACATTTATGAAATTATTGTATTGTCATTGATCCTTTACAAGTATACAGAGTTTCAATGGTTTTAAGTGGGTGAAAATCTTGTTGAAATATTCCGTTACATAATTACACAAACACTTTTTTTCATTTTCTGATGATTCTGGGCAAGATTTTGGAAAAAAATGAAATTATTGTATGTCATTGGTCCTTTACAAGTAGCCTATACAAGTTTCAAGTCGATCCAATGTTTTTAAGTGGATGAAAATCGCGTTGAAAGATTCCGTTACATTGATAGATACAGGTCAAGCTAATATAAAGCGTGTAAAATGAAATAGGAGAATGAAATTGTATGATATGGCTTGGAACTTTAATTAGGAGTATAACGAAATCCAACTATTAACAACTACTTCCAAAATTTAGTTTTTATAGAATACTGTATGTAAAACTTAAAAAAAATAATGATGTATTAAGAAGTAAATTTTGAAAATACTGTTGATTAGATCGAGATACTTGGGTTTTATCCAATGCCTCACTGTGATCTAAAACATCCCACCCTATTTCATTTTAGTATTGGATTATGAGATCAATTCCTCCGGAAGGGGCTTCAAGATATGGATCGTGAGACCGAAGATTTTGGGGGTCGTAAAAGAACCACGAGCTTAAATTAGAGTCTTTGAGCGAAATTTAATCAGCCAATCAATAATACCCAGTACGCCTATTAGTGTATATTTGAGACAATTAGCTAACAATTTGTCACTCGCTGATATCTGTAGGAAATAAGTGTAACTGAATTAGTTTGGTAAAATAAATCCTCTTGCACCATCTGAAGATGTACAGATGTAGATTGACTGGCTTATGAGTATCAAATGTAAACAAATTTAATTCACGTATTACCCTCGGTTCCTTATTTCAATTGCTTGTCTGTAACTATAGGTCCAAAACATGTTAATATTTCTTGTCTCTAGTCAGGCATATTTCTTCGGTAACATACACATTACATAATCCCATTATATTTTTATGGCTTGGATCATATATATATATATATATATATATATATATATATATATATATATACATACAATTTTAATATTTAATTTAATAACATGTCACTTGTTAAACGTCTACTCTTAGAATTACTTCAGCAAATATATATATATATATATATCCATCCATAGTAATTCTGCCCGAGGACAGGTCTTTCACTACAATAATAGCATTTTCATATTGTGCTTTGCAGGTGTGATAGCTTCCCGTTGCTTTCCACACCGGTGAAGGATGGTGATGAGATGATAATGATAAGGATGATGATGATGGCCATATGATTTCGGAGATCGTTTGGGCCTTAAAGTTTTCCTGAAATTTGTCTTACAGGTGAGGAAATACCCCGATAAAAACCTCACCTAGAACCCGGTGAGGAAAAACCCCAATAAAAACCTCACCTAGAACCCGGGCCCGCTGCGCGACAAGGAGACCACAGCGGTGGACTATATATATATTCATTTATTATTTTTTATTCAATACCACCACGTTGTCATTTCGACATTCTGGTATTCTCTCCTGGCATGTACTTAGGTGTAACCCACTACTGAGGTTGGTCAGCCTGGAAGGCGGAGTTACACTGCCCCGATATATGATAGGTGATGATGATGGTAATGATGCACCAGTAGAGGCCTTGATCCTAAACTTAATGAATATGTTAATGATGATAATGATGGCCAGATGATGTTCGTGACCGTTTGGGCCTTAAAGTTTTCCTGACATTTGTCTTACAGGTGAGGAAAACCCCAGATAAAAACCTCACCTAGAAAAACTGCCCCGACCGGGGATCGAACCCGGGCCCGCTGCGTGACAAGACAGCACGCAACTCGAGACCTCAGCGGTGGGCAATAATTTTATTTATATGATTCTGTTATCTATTTAGGGAGGTCAAATTTGTCCCTTATTTTATTAATTTACTTTTTTCCTTAAGGCTGAAGATTTTCTATTAGATCACAATCAAAACCAACAATATTTCTTTAAAGATAAGTTAATAAAGCTGTGGGGATATTATAAAGTCTTGTGGAAGTTATTTGTAACTTAAAGTAACAAATTTGACGTAAAATTCAACAAAATACAAAACATTGAACTATATATTTGTCGTGTTCTATGATCAACATAATCAGGAGCATTAAATCGAATATAATTTTAGCATGTGTGCAAGTATCCAGAAACATGTAACGTTAATAGAAAGATCTCACTCTATTCTCGGATTAACCTTTTCCTTTGTAGGAACTTCTGCATGTCCCCGGGCTTTAAAGGAAGACGACCTGTCAGGAAATGATCATATACATACTAGTTTTTTTATCATAAGAATATGAAGGGTTTCCCTGGATAAGTGATCAACTCAATGCTAAAGGCCACCTCTAAGACAGCACAATCATTTAAGACATTAACTAATACATCCATATTAAAAAAGGCGAATGTGATAGGACGATTTATTATGATGGCCAAATTGTGTTCAAGTACTATTTGGGACTTTTCTCAAGATCTGTCAGATGAGGAAAAACTTCCAACAACCCTTAACCAGGAAACTTGTTTCAACAGGGGATTGAACTCGGACCCTTTGTGTTTGAAGGCAACGACGTTACCTGGACTTTTTGAAAATAAGAATAGTCCAGCATTGTGATTTAGTAGTACGAGTAACTTCATTGCTTCAGACACAGCGAGGCTGAGTTTCATTCTTACTCGTGACAAGCTTTTCGAGTGAGGACATTTCGAAATTTTTCTTCATCGGCAAGATAAATGTCAGGAAACTTTATGGCCCAAAATAGTCGCCGAACATCATTTGACCAAAATAATTTTATCCATATATCGCCATGTTCAGTATATATGTATGTATGAGTGAAATGTGAGTCTTGTCCTGTATGAGTGTTATCTTATCTCAGTGTTAGTCCTGGCATTGAGCGCGTTACTCAACGTGGAGGTCAACAAAGTAATTAATATTACGATGTTATCCTTAAAGTAATTTAGTCTTCTATGGAATAGTCGCACATAGAAATACATTATATAAAGGAAATGGACAGATAATGACAAATGGGGGACATTTTGTGGAAGTGACTGAATTCAAATACGAGTACCTAGGATTCATTAAATCCCACTTGATGTGAAAACAGGTCAAAAGGCCTAATTTCATGAAGCAGAAGAAGAGAAGAAGGAACAATAATCACAAATAAGAATGAGATGCACAAAGAAATTAAACATAGGCTCAATTCTGAAAATGCGTGCTATTATGCATTAGAGGGACTCTTGACATCTCAACTCCTTAAAAACAAGGTTAAACTTGAACTATTATTCTACCAGTTATATTATATAGGTCCACCGCTGTGGTCTCGAGGTAGCGTGCTGCCTTGTCACGCAGCGGGCCGGGGTTCGATCCCCAGTCCGGCCAGTTTTTCTGGGCGAGGTTTTAATCGGTTTTTTTTCTCACCTGTAAGTCAAACGCCAGGAAAACTTTAAGGCCAAAACAGTCCCCGAAATCATATGGCCATCATCATCCTTCACCGGTGTGGAAAGCAACAGGAATCTATCACACCTACAATTCCCTAGTAAAGCTGCAAGCATAGCATGAAAATGCTATGATTGCAGTGAAGGACCTGCCCTCGGGCAGAATTACTATGGATGGATATTATATGGATGCGAAACATGGATTCTTACTTTAAGGGAGGAAAGGAGATTACGAGTATTTGAGAATAAAATTCTTAGGAAAAATTTTGGACCAAAGAGAGATGAAGAGACAGGTGAATGGAGAAGACTCCTTAACAGTGAACTGCATAGTCTTTATAGGAAGCCAGATATAATAACAGTTAAGTCCCGTAGACTGCGAAGGGCAGCACATGTGGCACAAATGGGGAATGAAAGACGTGTATGGAGGTTTCTTGTAGGAAATCCAGAGGGAAAATGCCCAGTTTGTAGACCAAGAATGAGGTGGGAGAATAACATTGTGATTTGTAGGAATTAGATTATACAGGGAATGATTGGAAAACATTAGCTGAGAATAGGGATGTATGACAGCTTATGTCCGCGCGGCCAAGAACCTACGGGTTCGATAGTGCCAATGAGTTAGCTACTTAATCAAAAATACCGTATAAATTTACGTTTAAAAAAGTGAAACAGAGTTTAACATCCTCTCCCGATAGAACGCATCGTTGTATGGTGCGGGAGAGGTTAAACTAAGGAAACCAACTAACTCACTGGCTCTATCGAACCCGTAGGTTCATGGCCGCGCGGACATAAGCTCTACATATAGCCTATTCCTATCCTGAGCTAATGTTTTTCAGTCATTCTCTATATAATCTACTTCCCTCAAATCATAGATAATGTTATTCTCCCACCTCATTATTGGTCTACCAACTGTGCGTTTTCCCTCTGGTTTTCGTACCAGAAGCTTCCATGCACCTTTTCCATCCCCCATATGTGCCACGTGTCCTGCCCATCGCAGCCTACGAGGCTTAAGTGTTCTTATTATATTTGGCTTCCTATACAAATAATTTAGATCACTATTATGTAGTTTTGTCCATTCACCTGTCTGTTCATCTCTTTTTTGGCCCAAACGTTTCTTAAGAACTTAATTCTCGAATACTCGTAATCTTCTTTCTTCCCTTAAAATATGAGTCCATGTTTCGCAACCATATAGCCTAATATAACTGGGAGAATAACTGTTTTATATTTTTTCAGTTTAACGTTTTTTTAAGGAGTTGGGAAGACAACAGCCCCTGTAATGCATATAGCATGCATTTCCAGAATTGAGCCTATGTTTCCTATGTTTAATATCTTTGTGCATCTCATTCCTATTTGTAATTATTGTTCCTAGATACTTGAAATCAGCCACTTCTTCAAAATTTCCTTCATTTGACATTAGCTGTCTATTTTCATTACGGTATATAACGCATTTCCATGTGTGAAGACGTATTTAGATTGATGTTTACTTCCAGTCCCAATTTCTTAGTATTACTCCCTTAGCATCTCCTAGTTATCACTCAATAATACTAAATCATCAGCATAAACCAACAGCCTATAAATACTATTGAGTTGTAACCCTTCTTCATTCTCCAAAGATTTTATGGCATGCTCTAATACAACATTGAATAGTAATGGATATAGTGCATCTCCTTGCATTAACCCATTGTTAATTTAAAAAGAAAAAGGAAAATAAATAACGAATACAATTTTAATATATTTAATACAATTGAGTTTAATGCAGTTTAGAACTATTGTAAGTGTGCATTTCGTTACCCTTTCACGGAAATAGCAGAGTCATAAAAAAGTTAACTGGACCTAGGTGTCTCCTCCCACTAGACACTCGTTTAATGTAGAAACACACATTATTGACCCAGACTCAAGTTGGCGTGACTTGGTACGATAATCCGAACCGAAATCCGAAAGTAATTGGATTTGTCATGGAAGAATGATGTGCAAACCTATGATTAAGAACGTGCGGACGACAGTGAAGGTTCCGCGACTCAACATTTTGTAAGCAGGACATCAGGGTGGAGTTTGGAAACTGAGGTCAAGATAAATTCATAAGGAAATATGACGAAACAAAACCTCGGGAATATTCATAAAAAAGAAAAAGTACCAACGGATGCGAATGCTAGGCAGCAATAACTTTCACAGTCGCTATTCATACACTGGAAAACATTGCACAACAGGGTGAATTATTTCAGTTTTTTCGCTCACTTAATCAACCAAATCTTCACGTTCGCATTAACTTCACTAGATCTTGAAACTATAGGCCTGCTCCCAGGACTCTTGTCATGATATAGCTTAGCAATTTATTTTAAGAATTACAGCATTTTAAACGTGAAGTATACTAACAAAGACTATTTAACTCATGCCCCAAATGGGAGTCAATGACCAATCACGTTTCAATGATTTCTGTTTTACAACCAATCAGAGTCGTGTTTCACCAAATATTTATCAGTGTTATAATTACCATATTAAAGAAAGCTCCTCCTTACAATACTGCGTTCCTTTGGCAATAAATAGTATGATCTGGTTGCAGTGATAAACAAAAGAAGCAGTAGAAGCGTACCTATCGTTTCTCATTTGTTTTCAAACATCGCCGTTTACATTTGAATATATAAATAGTTTAAAATAACTATAGTTAAACAATGATTTGTGAGTAAACAACTTAATTTTATTCGTTAAATAGTCCTAACAAATGCCACTCTTGATTTCCAAATTCTCTAGATAAATTGGAAATCACTCGTGGCATTACTTATGAAAAATAAATTCAGAATCTCTTGACACATTTAGGCCTATTGATATTATAATTATTTTGACGACTATTAACAAAAGCAGAGGTTTAGTAACGAGATACTGAAGTTAGAACACGACCTAAAGGGAGTGTTCTAAGAGTAGCAAGTTACTAAACCTAATTTTATAACGTGTTGTCTACAATATTTTATCTACGTTCAAAGTATTTTAGTACATGCTGTATGTTTATAAAACTGTTATTTTATATAAAACTCTTATTTATTTGTTATATAAAGCTATTATTTATTTTTTGTATATTTAATTACATTTATTTATAACGGAAACGATAAGTTTAGAGAAAGAGTAGTGCGGGCTTTGGAGGGGAAAAAAGAAAAGAAAAACTAAAGACACGATAAAATAAACTATAAATACCCAAACATTGTTGTTATATATATCATCATTAAAGTGTATTTTACGTTTGGTTGAACCTGTATTTTATGTTTTGATAGCATATTTTGTGTTTTGTTAGAATATAACAGCGGGCCCGGGTTCGATTCCAGGTCGGGACAGGTTCCTGGGTGAGATTTTTCGTCACATTATAAGACAAATGTCAGGAAGCTTAGGGTCCAACGGTCCCCGAAAATCATCCGGCCATCATCATCCTTCATCGGTGTGGAAAGCAATGGCAAGCTACCACACCTATATATATATATATATGCTTCTTTTAATGAATATTAATTTACAAATTATATAATTTACAACAATAGTAGTCTTAAAGGATACAGACTATGAAGAGGAGTAAAACGTGGTTAACAAAAACGTTTATATCTGATTCTAATAACCTAACATTATAATTTTTGTGTTAATTCATCGCTTTAAAAATGTATTTGCAATTTTACGTAACTTTAAACCATTTAGTATAAATTAAATTATAAATAATTTCTAAAAAATGTCGTATTGTTATATTTTCTCAAGAGTCGGCCGCGGTGGACTAATGATTATGTTCCTTGTCTCTGGTTCCGAGGGTCACGGGTTCAAACCCGGCCGCGGTTCATGGATATTTAGGATGGAAAAATCAAGGAGCAAGTCCTCCGGGAGGGACTTTAATCCGTGGTTCACGAGTCTGTTGAGTTACAGGCTAGTAAAATATACTTAAGCCTGAATAAAGAGGCCCGTAAACAGAATTTACCGACCGTCTTCATCCTAGTAATGCTCGTACATTAGTTACCTACTACATGTCTTATTTGGTTAGCATGTTGACCGCATACCATTTATGACATATTTAGGGAAATAAGCGTAACTAAATTAACTTCCAACAAAGGAGAGGCTAAGGCCCAACATTGGGCTGTTACGTCATTGTAGATTGTAGATATTTTCGCAAGAAATATTCAAGATAATTAAATAAAAATAAAACGCAGTTTTATTTTATTTTCATATTTATTATATAATTCAGTGATAGCTGTTCCGGTACACTGTACCTTCTTCAGACATGTTAACAAATTATGAATTGCGTTCCAACTGATCTAAGCAACAATACAACAATATTTATTTAAATTTTTCATCATCATCATAGTACATTCACGAATTTAGGCCATTTGTTGACCTGTTTCGGTCTCAAGAGAAACATCATCCAAAAGTTTTTTGAGTGGACGTCCTGGTCTTCTTCTTCCTGCAGGTTGATATCTTAACATTTGTTTGGGTATTCTGTGATCTTCCAATCGATGAACATGTTGCATGCATCTTGACTTATAATCAGAAATTTTGTTTTCTAAAGGTTCCATGTGTAATTCTTCTAAGATGTCTTCATTTTTTTTTGTGATCTAGTAGTGTGTATCCTGCAGTCCTCCGAAGGTATCTCATTTCAGCAGATCTAAGTCTCTGTATATCCTTCTGTTTCAATGTCCATACTTCGCTACCATACAAAAGAGTTGGAAGAGCCAGTGTTTTATACACTTTTAATCTTGAATGCTTTTGGACTAACTGTGGCTTAAAGATAGAATTTATTAACCCTAAAATTCTTAAAAATTTAGATATTTAAATTTTTAAATTTAACAATGGGGATTCATTCAAATCAAGTTGAGAATTTAACAGTTTGTTACTACTTTTCAATTGATTTATTGGAATTTCCAATTTAATCATTGTTTCGATCCAATTTTTGAAATTTTACATGTTTGTGATAAGGGTAAGAAGTTAGATCTTTTGGAGGCTGTAGAAATAAATAAATTGAAAAGTAGTAACAAACTGTTAAATTCTCAACTTGATTTGAATGACTCCCCTTTGTTAAATTAAAAAAATTAAATAAATATTGTTGTATTATTGCTTATATCAGTTGGAACACAATTCATAATTTGTTAACATGTCTGAAGAAGGTACAGTGTACCGAAACAGCTGTCACTGAATTATATAATAAATATGAAAATCAAATAAAAATACGTTTTATTTTTATTTAATTAATAAATATGGATTTTCATCAAGTAAACACCAACTCAATTGATTATTCAAGATAAGCCTATACAATTTTCAGGACACTTTACTAACTATATGGTGAAGCTCCTGTAGCAGATTCAATAAAATATATACTCAAAACTATTTTCTCACCAACAGATATTTATATAAAAGAAAAAAATTCAAAGTTAAAATTTAATTATACCCTGCATTCAAAATATTACAGGTAGAACAATAAAACTGCTAGTGCTTATTTTTATATACGCCTATAATGGCGTTTGTAAATTCTAGTTAACATTTTACTTTCTTGTTATTACAGAATATGAGAACATTGATTTGTAATTAAAAAAACATGCACACCAGGGTTATAACTTTTTGGACTTTTGTGAAATAAAATATTTCCTGTGCAATGAATGAATGAATGAACTTTTGGTAAAACTATTGAAAAAGGTCTTCATTTCACTGAACTTGAAGATAAGGTCATCCCCAAATCAATATTAAATACTGATATATACATATATTTGGGGATGACCTTTTCTTGAAGCTCAGTGAAATGAAGGCCTTTTTCAATGATTTTAAGTAAAAGTTCATCCATTTATTGCCAGGAAATATTTTATTTCACAAAAGTAAAAAAAGTTATAACCCTAATGCATACTTTTACAGTTAAATATGATAATTTAATCTAAGAATTTATAATATCACATAATTCGAATCAGATCATTTCTTGTATTTCTGATATATTTTACCCCCTTTCTATGACTGACTCTCCTAAACATTACATTTTGAAAACGAGAATCAAACTAAATAGCAACTGCAAGAGGTATGTTTAATATTATCACAACAATTTTCAGAATAATTTTATAATACATGTACCGGAGCTCGGTGGTAGGCAAGAGATCTCAGGGTTATGAACTCTTTATAAGCAAAAGAACAACGTATAAATGTACACTCAATTTTAACGAATCCAAGAAACTGTTTATTTACGGAGAAATACACTTTTGTTAATACAGTTACAAAGTTTTATCTAAGAGTGGAGTCGATGAAATACTTAGAGGTCCACGTGCTCGAATCACTATTTTCAAAGTCCAAATGCTTAACGGACTATAACGTTAAATGTAACTATTTCTCGGACGAATCTAATATTAACACTGAATCGGAGATAGCGGTCTGCAGGTCTACGATGTTCCAACACTGAACACAGAGTCACACTGAGCGATAGAGCGTGTGAGAGTATTTTGATATAAGTTCTCGCTTATAAAGGCGGTGGCTCCTCCCACTTTTCTCGAATCCACTCCTTACAATTGAATATATATTTATGTTTTAATAATATTATTTACTAGTATGTATAACATTTCTAAGAACTGGGTAAATTGGTTCTTTGACATTTAATAGAAAAATGTTTATCAGTTTCTTTGTAAACTGTCAATGTTAAGAGATTATCTTTTCTAGAGGTGAATGAATGTCTTTTGTTATCTGTATCAGGCAGGTAGTAATTCGTTATCATCATTTCTTGGAATTCCTTAGTAGCGTTAATTGGTTTCTAAGAATTGGTCAATAGGTTTTTAATATTTTTAATAGCTAACTAATGTTATCTTTTCTTAAAGAATGAATGTTTCTTATTAGTTGTATAGACTGCAAATTGGAATTAGTTATATTCTTTTGACAATACCCTTTTTGTGTTCCTATATTATTTGTAACTTGGGTAGTAGGTAGAGTTCTGACAATACCTCTTTATTCTTTTATTTGTCATTTGTAAGGCAGGTAGCGTTTTACAGTATTTTATTCTAGACAAATGTACGTGGAATTTTTACCTGGATATTTTTACTTTTCCACATACATATTTTATAGCGATATTAGTAATATATTCTATTTTCATTATTTATAGATTTATTTAATTTTAATAACAATTTAATATATTTCGGAACATTTTAGTTTCAGATCCATGCATATTAGAGTTGTATCTTAGTTTATATGTCTCCTATCATATTAATCGCTACATACATTAAACGTCAGTACGTCGATTAAAAAGAAACACGCCATGGTGGAAGGTTCGAGTCCTAGTGGAGTCAGAATTTTTAAAAACTCTCTGGGATCGACCAAGCCTCTAACAGAAATGAGTACCAGATGCTTGTTCTAGAGGTAAAGGCGGCCGTCTCGCAGGATAGATAATCCGGCTGATATTTCAGGATGATTATTTAGTAGTCTTAACACCCTACTACCCCATGTCATGATATTGAACTATACAGCTCCTGTAGCGTGAAATTTCTTTAAAAGAAGGGAAAGTAAAAATAATTTAAGAAAAAGAAAACGAAGATGAGAAAAAAGGGGGAAAAATACTTTTTTACCTATTGTTTTCTACAGTGTGTTCGGAAACTCCCATTACAAGTTCGAGGCTTTATAGAGGGAATTGGGTAAACAATGTTTTGAATAGGTATCTTTGTTCGTAAATGTTCTAAAAAACAAATTTAAATGAAATGTTGAAATTCCCCGCTTCTACTGAGTGTATAAAATTTACTTGCACTGAATGCAATCAGGTTGACAAGGTTAACGATGCTTAGATGAAGTCAATTATCCGCCCGACGATCACTTAATACATATTTTCCCCTCACAGTATATATTCATTTGTGTACAAAGACTGCCAGATACAGTATCTGAAATCATAAAAACCGTTACGGCCAACCTTGCCTAATACTTCATACACATGCGCGGGCTGTCTGCGTCAGTCGTACTATTCTAACTCGCAAGCGTCTTTTGTGACAAACTATTTGCAGTGAAATGGTGAAGGTATGCGATCGATACATTTAGATTGGTAATTAGCACGCATCAGAAATCTACAGAGTTAGTGACCCTGACGTCATCTATGTTTTCAGATACTTGGCGGCACCTATACCATAGGTCCCGCCGATTTTGAACTGCATGCTAATTTCTCGTCATCGTTCCTACATCGTTATTTGGACGAGCCCCAAGTTTCAAGAACAGATACTCTTCACCGATTAATGCCAATTCACTAGGGACGCTATTTTAACTTGAGAATCAGCCATGTTTGGGATGACGAAAGCCCCCCATGCTGCGCAAGCCCATGTATTCTAGCAGTTTCGGCATTAATGAGTGGGCAGGTATTGCAAACAGTCGTTTATTTGGACCTTACCGTCTTCCCCCCGCTTAACCCCTGAGCGCGGTTTGACGTACATATACGAGACCGGCTTCCTCCCTTCTGTGCGGTCATTTAAAAGTCCATGCAGTCCATCTGCGCGGTAGTATTTTTAAACTACTCACCCAGTAACTTATTTTAGATAACTAACTAACTAACTCACTAGCACTCTCGAACCTGTAGTTCATGGCCGTGCTGACATAAGCTCTCCATACATCCCTATCCTGAGCTAATGTGTTGTAATCATCCCCTGTATGATCTACTTCCCTCAATTCATATTTAATGTTATTCTCCCATTCATTCTTGGTCTAGCAACTGGCCGTTTTCCCTCTGGTTTTCCCACAAGAAGCTTCCATACACGTCTTTCATTACCCATTCGTGACAGATGTCCTGCCCATCGAGATCTAATTTATGTCATTATATCAGGCTTCCTATAAAGACCATGTAGTTATCTGTTATGTGGAGCTTATTTTAGATATATACCAAATTATTAATAAATTATATTTAGTTACATTATATTTCTAATCTTACCTTGGTTATACATATCCTTTGCTCACGGAAAGTCGATTTTGATATTGATTGTAGAGCGTATTTATTTGTTTCTTCAACAATAATATTCAACAACGTATGGTCAAATATTTCCTCGAATATAGCAGCAATGTCCCCAGAAACATCGAACTGTGGACCACTGATGTCACAGAATGTCTCTCATATTAAATTAAACGTGTCCATATTTTGCCATACAAAATCTGTGGACACTCCCCCTAGCCCTTTAGCAATCAAAACACGTGTAAGTGTCTGAATATGTCCCTCGTCAACACAGCAGATGTCACTATCACTTATATCGTGAGGAGGTTGTGTATAGTCAAGTGCAAAGAAACTATCCTCACTATCTGATATAGACGCTAAATCACTATGTTTATCAATCTCATCTAAAATTTTGTTGACAAACTTAAAATGTTTTTCTTCTGACAACACTTGGTTTTCTGCACAGGCATGAGCCACGGTTTCACAAAGACTGCGATAATTGTTTCAAAAGAAAAGTTTGAGACCACACAATGAGACACTTTACAGATATTTATTCTTTTTCGGCAAAAATAAGGCACAGGATATGTTCAGAAGAGGGTCTGGCTGAAAAAAAAAGTATTTCCTTTCACTTACAAGTAGCCACCTCATTCCACTTGCCCTGTCATAAATTATGTCGTAACATGAAGGGGAATCTTTCCTTAACAGGGTGACAAAAAATAAGTTCTCCAACATGTAAAACAACCTAGTTATAGGCTTTGGAAATCATAGATGTACCACGCATGTTGACATGGCAATCTGCATGTGGATATTTAAAAGTCCTGACGTTTTAACACGTCTTTCTGGATCTGGGAAGGGAACGCAATGTTTAAATGTCCACGTTAATGGGTTAACGAAGAAGTATTGAAATCATTCTTGGCAGATGGGTCATTGGACATCCGTCGACGCTTCTGGTTTCAACACAATTGCTCACCACCCAATTATTAAAATGCGATTCCTCATCATCTTAACCAATGTTTTGGTCAGAGATGAATATGCTGTGGCGGCCCGATAGCTTGATTGCACGATCGTCGGATTTAACCATTTGACTATTTTCCATGGGGCCACATGAAGTCTCTTGTGTATCAGAATCCTGTGGACACTGTAAAATATATACTTGCACTAGTTCTGATCCTTGAACAAGAGATTCAACAGGCACCAGGCGTGATGCAGCAAGTGTACCAAAACACGATTCGCAGGTACAATGTGTGCAATGAGATTTGTTGTCACAACGAATCGCTTTTTAGTTGATACATACTAACTACAATATTAAGTGAAGTAGAGAAGTTTGGTTAGTTTGTGTACAAACATTACTCTTTTAGTGATAATGTGTTTCTTTATTTTTTTACTCATGACATTAGTTGCTGTCATGAAATCAATTAATGCTAGGTTGTGTAAATGTAATTAAAGGGCTTAGGGCAGTAACATGATAAGCCACATTTTGTTAAGAAATGTAATTTATTACAATGATATCAAATAAATGTATTGACATATTCATAAAATCATTTGTAAGTGTGCCAGTGATGAGTTAAAACATAGACACACACTGTATAAACAATAATACTGCCCAATTAGTATTTACAATTTTTTGAAACATTAAAATCCTCATATCTCAGAAATAACAATATGTGACTTATCATGTTATTGCCCTAAGTCCTTCAATTAATTGAGTCATAAATCATTAAATTACTATCGATTTATCCCCGGCAGATGCGGGCTATTTAAACCCTTAAAAGACCTGGACGCAAATATCCGCACCGTGTCCGTACCGCATGACGGCCGTGTGTTGGACGACATACGGAGAAAAAATAAACAAATGAACGTTTACCAGCCAGTCCACACCTTTCCATCTCCGTGTCACCCCTCCGTGTCACCCCTCCGTGCCCGCACCGCGAGCACAGCCTGAAACTAGTTGAGTTTATTTTTTACGCGGACACGGTGCGGATTAGTTACTCTCGACAATAGGCAGGCTGCTAAGAAACACAACTAGTATAAGTATGAGGGCATTCTCACATTCCTTTTGCCTCATCTAAGCGAAAGGGATAGCCTAATTAATGTGCCACCATCAATGAAGAGGATAATGATTTTGAAAGTACTGCTGACTCGCAGAAATGCAAGACACATTCACTAAAGAAACGTACCAAGACGAAAATGTCAGCGAAGTCGACGAAAATGACCAAGATGATGAACCAGGCATTACTACCTACCAAATACCTAATACAGGTTTCCACTTTAGAGCAGTTCGCCCTTGATTCCTGCTTTCCAGAGATTCCTATCTTCCCATTGTCCCTCTTCCATACTCCTCTTTATCATGGCATCATATATTCCCTCATACCATGTTATTCTACTTCTCCTCCTCTTCCTTCTGCCTGGTACCATCCAGTATAACACCTGTTTAGGTCACTGGTCTTTCGACATCCGTTGTATTTGTCAATACCACTGTAAAGCTCTCTTTGTTATCCTTTATTGATAACAGTTTCTTGTGCATCCATTTCTTGTCTGATATATGTATTTCGAATATGTTGTAGCCTGGATATTCTCATACTTCTCCCTAATCCATCCATTTCTGTCGCCAAGATTCTTTTCTGCATCCTTTCATTTATTGTCCAGCTTTCTGATCCATACCATATGTAAGTATACTTTCTATTATTGTCTGTATAATCTCTTTTTTTGTTTTCTGGTCAAATTTCTATTCCATAAAAGACCATTCAGGGATCTAATCGCCTTCCTTGCACAATTTACTCTGTTAATAACATATTTTTCACATGTACCAGATTTATCTATTATGGATCCAAGATATTTAAATTCTTCAACACGTTTAATTATCATATTATTTATTTGTAGGTCTTCTGAATTTCCTCCGATTACCATATATTCTGTTTTAATATAATTTATCTTCAGCCTACCTCAAATGCATCTACCAACTTTCTAATCATATATTCTATATCTTCTTTATCTTGTCCTATTATAATCTGGTCATCAGTGAATAATAAATTGTGTAGTAAACGGACATTAATGTTGATTCCCGTTCCCCTACATGACTTATTCCATTTCATTAATACATCTTCTACTCAGTCTACCGCTGTGGTCTCGAGGTAGCGTGCTGCCTTGTCACGCAGCGGGCCCGGGTTCGATCCCCGGTCGGGGCAGTTTTTCTGGGTGAGGTTTTTATTGGGGTTTTTTCTCACCTGTAAGACAAATGTCAGGAAAACTTTAAGGCCCAAACGATCCCCGAAATAATATGGCCATCATTATCATCATCATCATCATCTTTCACCGGTATGGAAAGCAACGGAAGCTACCACACCTACAATTCCCTAGTAAAGCTGCAAGCATAGCATGAAAATTCTATGATTACAATGAAGGACCTGCCTTCGGGCAGACTTACTATGGATGGATCTTCTACTCCAGGCACTACTAATGACACAAATATACGGGCAACATCCTCACCTTTACCAACTGGCAAAAAAGGAGGCTGAGAAACCAAAAGCGCAAAGTTCATAGTCCAGCAAACAAGATTCAGTTGATGCTTTCTTGTGTGAAATCGCACCTACTCTAAGATCCCTCAGCCCTTTTCTGCTGAATGAAGCCAAAAGAAAAAAAGTATTGTGCAGGAACTAGAATTCAGGCAGTTACAAATGAATGCGAGTGGACAGGAAACTTATTGAATGTCACCACATTCTACGCCCCTATACAGTCTTCAGGATGGTCATCACCGTCAACAGCTTCATCTGCTTCAACATCATCCACAAATGTTGAACAACAGCCGTATTTTCTGCTGTTCCCTTAGATCATGTACATCTTCATGCATCAAAACAGTATACAACAATAACGAGATATCATGTACTATCAATCGGGCAACTGAAACTTTAGCATTTTGAAAGTGTTCTGATATTCATATTTGGTTTTGTGGAAATTTGTATTATGTATCTTGTAAATTACTCTGTACTAAAAATAAATTACTAATAACTTTGACAGAGGGAAATGAAAATGGTGATAGGAAGGTACTAAGCAAACTTTTTATGTTTCTGGCTTGAAGAATGGATGATTCTTTGTATTTTTAATTAGAGTGTAGTCAATTGTAATTAAACATCATAGTGCAATCCTGCGTTTTATTTTATGAATGTTTACATACCTCAAACATACTGCCAAACATCCTCTAGGTGTTAATGATTGTCTCCACAATGTGTCTTGTTTCCTCAGCTTCTCCTCTAGATTCCGTTCCAGTTGGTTGAATGTGTACATCGACATTCTAAAATATTCGTTAAACTTCATGTCATCGCACTTCAAATGAGGCAGCAGCGAGACAAATTCCCCTTCAAAATATATTTTTTTCCACGCATTGTGGACCCACATTCCTCTTCGGCGACGATTTCGTCTCCTATTAATGTCTTCTTCCTCCAGTGCTAATGCCACCATTCCTAACTCACAGTTGGTAAAACTTCTCAGCATGACCAACGGATTGGAGCGCAAAAGGAATACTGAGCCGAATGCACGGCCAACACTCGGAACAGTGTGGTCTTCCACCTCCATCACTCACACTTGGCCGTGTTGCAGAGACGGCTCGGGGAGAGTGCGGTACGGACACGGTGCGGATACGTGTGTCCCGGCTAAATACGGACTTCTTATACATGCAGTATGAAAACGGTATTTTACCAGACAAAGGTTCCTATTCGAAACTTTATCTACGCAGTCCTCTCTACAAGGATTAGAAACGGACATTTTAGAACACACTGTATTTAACAAACTCGAAAATATCCGATAATTAGCTCTGCGATTGAAAGATTCGGTTCATACACGACCATCATAACCACAAGATCATACGAATCGACCATATATCAGATTTTAATGTACATTATTAGTTTTTATAATGGATACAAATAAGTCTATGATATTCTCTACGGCACTCGGCGGCAAGCGGGCACGGCTTGCCGTTCCCGGTAAACGGAGTCCACTGCGGTCTATAATTATTCTTTCTCTATTTTTTCCTGTCCCTATCTTCTCTCTATTTGGTCTCTTAAACCGCTCTGCTACGGCGCAGAAATACAACAAATTGAATGCTGCAAATTAACCCTTAAATATGCAATGTGTCCACCGCTGTGATCTTGGAGTACCATCGCTGCCTCGTACGCAGCCGACTTGGGTTGGATCCCCGGTTGGGAAACATTTACTGGGTAAAGTTTTTCAGGGGTTTTCCTCTCCTGTAAAACAAATTTCAAGAAAGTTAAGGCCCAAATGATCTCCGAACAATCACCAAGCCATTATAATCATCATCATCATCATATTCGGCATGTTAAGTATGAATGTGTGTGTGAATTGTATGTTTTGTCTTCATGTTACTTTGTCTCGGAGGAGCTGATCACTCATTTGTCACCCCATGCCATTGCATGGTCAAAAAAGTATGTGTGTGATCCATAGGTTAAAATCCCTCTCCCGACAGATCGTCCCACTGTACAAATCGGGTGGCGTGTGGAATGTAAATAATATATTACGATGCGAGGTTGGGAAGTGGTTTTTACAGAATCTCGGAAATTAAAAACCTCGCTATCGCTTGGTTTTTAAACGTTTTCATCGATTCTGTAAAACACTTCTCAAACGCGCGTTGTACATTATTTTTTGCGCGATGGTGTTTTCAAAATAATGAATAATAGTAAATAATAACATCTTTGTTGGAAATATTTGCGTTCATTATAAACAACTGACTAAAGTTAACAGTGTGAGCAATGTTTATTAGTTGATACTACAGCAGGCCGTGACACCAATCAGTCATAAAATGGCGGCAATATATATGGTATATAGTAGTGGTTTTACTTCTCACACGCGTTTTGTAATATGTAATATTACAGTATAGTTATTTTATTATAGCATAGTTATTTAGGTTAGCAACCCGGAAATGTAGGAAGTTGAACTTTCAATCATGGTCGCCATTGCTGTAAGTACGACAAAACGCACTATCACGAAAAAAAAAAAGTATCTTAAAGGAGAGAGATAAACTAAGTTAATAGAATGAAATGAAATGAAATGAAAAAAAAAATGGAAATGTATTCATTAGTTTATTTACAAGTATTTAATTTTATTAACAAAACAGTACAAAATCGAATGAGTAGAAATTACTTAAATTTTTGTTTAATTACACAATATAAAGCATTAACTTACAGTTACATATGTTTTCACTGCCGTCCGACAAATTTAAATAAATATAACAAGAAATTAGTGTTTCGCAATTGTAAGGGTTAAATAGCCTACTTCAACGGATCTCGTTTACAGAAAATGACTAGCGCTGACGCCGGGCCCGCTTACCACCGAGTGTCATAGACACACATAGTAGGGCCTACCATCCTAGTAAAATTTGTCTCTATGTTTCATACCCTTAGCGGGTCATGAGTTTACACATTATTTCAATTAGAGTATAAATAAATACATGAAATAATAATTGTGTTTTTTTTTTAAAGTAACTTGAATTGAAGTAATACAAAAGTTTATGTTCTGTGTAATCTTATAAATATGTCAAGATAGAAACCGCAGTCTATGTTAACAGAAGTGAAAGGTTCAATCCCCAAGCTATTCGAAAATTGCTTTTAATTTTACATTAGGCCTAAATAACTTGTTTTGACGACACAAACAATAGACTAATAAAATCTTAATTAACTGGTTCATTCGTAGCTAAAATCTCATATAAAAACAATTATGAACAATGTATGGAGATTGAATGAATTGTAAATTATAGTTTTATTTTTCTTTTGGCGATGAATCAGCTCTTTCTACTCTCACGTAAGTAGATTGCGGCTGACCACAACATTATGTGCAAATTTACTATCACTTTTACTTCTAGGTTCAGTGCACTTCAGTTATTGATATTGAGATGGTACAAATTTAGGAATTATTTACATCTGCTTAATATCTTCTATATATTCGTTTAATGTACTCCGGCCTTTAAAGATTTTCTCCCTGTTTCATCAAAACAAACCCTTGTGTTGCCACACTTCGATTATATTGACCTTATATATAGAGTGTAACTAAATTTCCATTACATACTTCGAGGACGTGTAATGGGAACAAGACGGTCACATTTAGCATAGAAACTTACGTCCGGAAACGTACAGTTTTCCCGCTACACGCACGCAAACACGTTCGACTCTCCCGTATTTTCGGCGCTAAAGACCCTGCGCGTTCACCCGATTTGGCCCCGCTAGACTACTAGCTGTGAGGTTACATGAAATCATTGATTTACCAGACCTCTGTGGAATCCGAGGAAGATCTACTGACGAGTTAAGTCTACGTGAACGTTGCAGAACGAAGGATTGGTGATCGTGTGTACCGGAACACGATACGGATGTTCCTTATTTGTGTTGACATAGGTGGTCGTCAAATCGAACCCTTCTTGTAAGTGGACCCAGATGACAAGTAGCAGGAGTCACAGAGAGCAACATGTGTTGTGATATTTTTCGTGTAGCGAGAAAACGGTACGTTTCCGGACATGAGTTATTATGCTAAACGGAACCATCTTGGTCCCCATTACAGGTCTTCAAAGTATGTAATGGGAATTAGTTACACCTATATAATGACCTAAATTTGACTTATCGCAAAGACTGCATCATGTTTCTAATGCTTGCGTTAGTTTCATTTTCAACATCCGCAGTTATGATTATATTTTCGAACACTTTTCTATTGGCTCAGTCTTAGGGTCAGTTTCACCAAGAGAGTTAACTGTATTACGCCAGTTTTCCCCATGCATAATGCATAGCTTAAACTGGTGTAATACAGTTATCTCTCTTGGTGAAACTAGCCCCAAGAGACAGACGTAAATTGCACTCCCTTTTACTTATTTTCAAACTTCTGTACTCTTACACTCCTGGCTATATGGCGTCCATATTTGAGAAGTTCTCTTCTTACCACAATATTGACACTAGGTCACAAGATAATGGTCTGCTAATAATCCTTCTCCACAGAACCTCTTCTTATTTTACTTATTTCAATAGTCTCTGCCCGCCTCTAGAATTCCCTTCCTCAAGATATCAGAGATTGTCGCAAACCTGATACATTAAAATCACATTTAAACATTTTTGTTACATAATTAATTTTTCTCCACAAATAAATTCATTCTGTGTCATTAATAGTTTTTCCTATCTTCTGTTTTTTACATTTTTAATAATAATTGTATTGTTGATATACCATAATATCACTTATATTTGTTATAATTTAGGTATACTTTTTGTACTAATTTTTGTATTTTTAGCCTGGTTGTGTGATAGACAAGCCCTCAAGACTAACACGGCCAGATGAAATAAAGGTACTGCTACTCCCACTGCCTCTATTTCTACTATTACTATTATTATTACTACTACTATTACTAATACAGTTATTATTATTACTATTATTGTTATTATTAACTAACTACTCTCTGGCTCTATCGAACCCGTAGGTTCATGGCCGCGCCGACATAAGCTCTACATACATCCCTATCCTGAGCTAATCTTTTCTAATCATCCCCTGCATAATATACTTCTCTCGAATATGGATAATGTTATTCTTCCACCTCATTCTAGGTCTACCAACTGGACGTTTTCCCTAGGTTTTCCTACAAGAACCTTCATTGCACCTCCTTCATTCCCCATTCGTGCCACATGCCCTGCTCATCTCACTATGAGACTTAACTGTTATTATATCTGGTTTCCTACACATGCCATGTAGATCATTGTTATATAGTCTTCTCCATTCACCTGTCTATTCATCTCTTTTTGGCCCAAAATTTTTCCTGAGAACTTTATTCTCAAATACTCGTAATCTTCTTTCCTCCCTTGAAGTATGTTTCGCATCCATATAATGATAGTTTTATATATTTTCAGTTTAACATTTTTTTAAAGAAATTGGGACGACAAGAGTCCCTATATGCATAATAGCATGCATATCTAAATTGAGCCTATGTTTAATTTCTTTGTACATATCATTTCTATTTGTAATTATTGTTCCGAGATATTTGAATTCAGCCACTTCTTCAAAATGTCCCTCATTTTTCATTAGTTGTCCATTTTCATAGTTGTCCATTTCCATTATATAATGAATTTCTATGTGTCAGGATGTATTTAGTTTTTATTAATGTTTACTTTCCAGTCCCAATTTCTTAGTGTTACTCAATAGAGTGTGCGTGTTGGCCCTTAGTATCTTCTCGCTATCGCCCAATACGGAGTAATACTACATCATCAGCATAAATTAACAGCTTATTAATACCATTAAACTGTAGGCCTTCTTCATCCTTTAATGATTTAATGGCATGCTCTAGTACAAAATTGAATATTAGAGGACATAGAACTTCTCCTTGAATAATAATAGTAATAATAATAATAATAATAATAATAATAATAATAATAATCACTGCGAGAAGGAATTACCAGTAATAAAGAAAAAAATCTACAAAACTAAGATTGTAGAAGATACTTGTGTTTTCTGTTTTATAGTAAAGCAGTGAATATTTGGCAATTATAATAATTACTTTTATTATATTTTTATTATATAAAACTTTCCTCATTAGTGGATTGCCACAAGGACAAAGTGATACAGACAATTAATTTTTGAAATTGACGAAATACGTTTTGTAAATACATTACAAAATTCAAATTGTAATTGAAGTATATTCTATAAACTATACATTTTGTAAAGATGGTTTCTTAAAATTGAAATTGACCCTCTAATGGCAGCGATGACAATTTTAGAAATATACCCTCTGTCCAAATCCAAGGAATTCCACAATTTAACTAAGAATCCTGGTATAGTACCAATGAGATTGAGATCTGAAGAAATGAGTTACAAATACGTGGATATAAATAGCAGTCTTAGAAAATAAACAGGAATCAGCAATCATATTTTTAAAAAATATTATAAAAATCAATGACAATAGAGTTTACCTTGTTCGGTTGTGTAATCGAGGTTCGTGAGTTCAAACCGGGCCGAGGTCGATGGTCGTAAACTTTCCGAATATGGGAGTCTTTGAAGGGAAAGTAAATTTTAATAAACGAACCCCAAGACTTGAATTTGACATGATTTATGGCAACCATGTTGATTTTTAATCTAATACTATAGATCGAGATTAATTATTAACAATAATTTAATTAATTATATTTCAAGAATATACTCATTTCCCCCGCTGTGGTTTCGGGGGCAACGTCGCTGCATCGCACTCAGCAGGCTCGATTCGATCCCCGGTCAAGACATGTTTTCTAGGCGAGGTATCTACTTCGATGTTTTCCTAACTGTAAGACAATTGCCAGGAAGGTTTTATGCTCAAATAATCACCGAACACCATCTGACTATCATATTCATCCATATCATACTCACCTTTTCAGTAAATGTATATTTGAGTGAATGGTTTCTCTTTGACTTAAAAGTTTTTGTCCTCTTGGATATGGCGACAATATTGAGCTGATCACTCATCTGAGGAGGATGTCCTTGTGTGGTCGAAAAAGTATGTATATGTAATGCAGAGTTTAAAATATATTTTCCCAACAGGTCATGTCCCTGTAAGGCACGGGAGGAAACGGACACGTAAACGTACCTATAAAGGGAGATGTTAAACTATTTAAAAAAATGTCTTTGTGATTATTTTTTGTTAAAAACATGGCCAAAATATGTCTGTCTTCTCAAATTTAGCTCTGAATGCTAATGATCTGAAACGTGAAAGATTAAATGAAATCCTGGGCCTGTTTTAAAACTTTTTTTTTAGTTTAACACCTCCTTTTATAGGTACTTTTACGTGTCCGATGCCTCCCGTGCCTTACATGGACACGACCTGTTGGGAAAAGAGGGAAAATTTTCTATAGGATCGTAACAGGCCTTGGCCTAATACTTGGAAGGAAGAAGAATAAGAAGAACTACCTAAAAATACTTTGATAATCATGCCTGATTTTATCAATTAATTTAATTCAATATGAACCTCATGGATATCGCTGAAATTAGGCATAAAATTAATAATAATCATAATAATAATAATAATAATATAATAATAATAATAATAATGCTTCATTTTAGCTGGCAGGGTTAAGGCCACAAGGCTTCTTTTCCACTCAACCAGCGAATAGTAAAATTATACAAAAAATACATATTTATTAGAATTTTAAGATATTATTAAAATATAGACTTAAACAAAAGACAATAGTGATGTGATCTAATACCAGCTAATACTAACAAAAACATGGAATATAATAAAATTAAAATAATATACAATAAAATAGAGTAAGTAAAGCTTCCTAGATTATTATTTACAAAATGCTGAATGTAGTTGTTATGCAAGGCATCACCTTGATTCAGAAATATTTCTTAATTGCACACAAGCCAACATAAAGTTATAATTGTTGTGATTAAGGTTGCATTATATAACATTAATTTTACAATATAAAAATGTCCGTTTTCATATTTTAACATAATTATAATGCATAAAGCAGCTTGTATATAAAATAAAACTAAATTATTTAATTTGTAATTTTTAACATGAAATAAAGAAAATCACACAAATTTACTATGTCGCAATAATAATAATAATAATAATAAATAATAATAATAATAATAATAATAATAATAATAATAATAATAATAATAATAACAATAAAATAACAATAATAATGATAATTTATTTTTCGTGATAAATTTAAAACCATAATGCATTCTCTTCCACTTGATCCAGGTTAAATTATACAGGTATTAACAATTATAAATTATCTAGCTATAGCTAAATTAATAACACCTAATACGCAATATATAGCCGATAAGGAATGTACAAAATAATAATAATAATAATAATAATAATAATAATAATAATAATAATAATAATAATAACCTATAATTTGATTAAATTACTGGCTGTGCCCAGCGGTCGAAATTCGACCACAATTCATTACATTTTTAAGTTTGTCACAAATATGTCATTATGCATTAATTTTAGATGTATTTTAAATATACGAACGATGGGAAATATGTGGTATAGCTTGGCTAAGTCATATTTAAAAAAACAATAACGCGTCATTTGATATTTGTATACTTTTTATACTATTTAAATTTGCATTTAGCCTATTATTATGTGTACGGGAATATATGTATCCCTTCTTCTTTGTTTCTCACTCTGACCCGTCAGAGTTCTATGTCGAGGCATAATGGAAGTAGGATGCGAATATGCAAATATACAAAAGTGAAATTAAATTACTGAAACCAAGATTAGACAGGGTTTAATTTAAATCTAATATATAAAAATGAATGTTGTTTGTTCGTACTTCATGCGCGGCCATACCGCTTATCCGATTGTGATGAGGCATTTTGCAATATGTTCAAGAGATTCCCGGGATGAACATAGGCTATAAGAGAGTTGTGATACACAACTCAACTCCTACACCCTTAAAAATTGCCCTTTGTAGTGGAAAACGTGAAAAATGTAGATTTTTTGGACGCTTAAATGGCTTCGTCCAAACTACAAATACACAAAATTAATGTACACAGAATTGAATATCTCAAAAAGTTCTACAAAAATAGTCCGCGGACAGCATATGTTTATCTCTTACGGATAACTCCCAATAACCAGTTTTATCTTTCATTGATGCCAAGAAGTTCGAGACAAGTACGTAGATCCCTGTGCAAGCATAGTAGAACATGGCGGGTATTATTTTACGGATAAACTCACAATAACGAATTGTTGTCATTTAACTCATTTATGCCAAGAAGATCGAGATAAGTATATTCCCCGGAATCTTAAAATAATTACGATATACATTTATAATTATGATTCATTGTACTTATTCAACTAATCATAAGAAGTACATTAATTTTTGTCTTTAAGCTCATTTACGCCATGAAAATCGGGATGAGTAGATTCCCGGACAACGTTGGGTAAACAAAGCACGGGGTAATCTAAAAATAATTACGATATAAATATTTTCTTTTACTTATTTAACTAAACATAAAACACGTTAATTTTCATACTTCAGCTCATTTATGTCAAGAAAATCGTGATAAGTAGATTCCCGGGCAACACCGGGTAATCAGCACAGGGTATCTAAAAAAATATAAATTTATAGTTATTTTTCCTTTTACTTGTTCAACTAAACATAAAAGCACCTTCATTTTCATTTATTTAGGCGTAGCAGCGCACGCCGGGTATTAGCTAGTTTTAAATGATGAAATATAGTCACTTTTTTAAACCACTAATAACAAAATACATTGCTGCTGCACAATTTTATTTTTGCAACAATGCACTCTCCAATATGAACGTAAACAAATGAATGAGTAATACACATAAATTCCTTAGAGACAATTTATTTATTTAGTATAATTTATTATATTTGTAATACGTATTATAAATAAATGTTATTTATCTGCACTCCTTCTCTATATTAACTTTAATTATGCCAAAATATCACACTCCTCCGAGTGCGCAATGTGCTTCAAAATGGGTACAAAGTCTTTTCTTCACGTATTAATAGGCCATATGGAGTTAAGTGAGGTTAGAATTTTTCATTTACATTGAAAACCTTATTGTGAGACTGAATCTAACTTGATTTAATTATCATTAATTGTATTAAGTAATAACAATAATATATCCCTAGAAATTGGTTATTTATTATGATATATTGTCTAAGGAATTATTTTCGACTGCAAATAGATAACATCGGTGTTTTGATAGTTGCATTTCAGTTCTCTAAGCACCGACTCTATATGCTATCTAGGTAAGTTTTATGAACTGCTCGTATGTATTTTATTTCATTCTTCATAAACTAAGTTATATTATGCATGCAATGTAATTTTTTCGGGACTTTTTTAAGGTTTTAACTTCAGGTAACTAAGATGGAGGATTTATGCATGTTTGGAATCATGTGTTCATGAAAATGTTCAAACATGGTTCATTACCCTTAGTGCCATATTAAAAAAATTGTTCAACATAACCCAAATATAATAACTCATAATATCATCAGTCGCATTTGACAACGTTTATATGTTTTTGGGAAACCATTCTTTATTTATACACTCTCCACACTTCAATTTTCCCTCACTATCATACGTATACATTTTATTTACGTCAGACAATAAAACACTTTCAATACATCCCTCTGAATAATATTAGTGCACTGGATTCTTTCCCAGCATATATTTAAGTGAACTGTGATTTCAGGTAGGTCTACTATAAACCGTGCACGTTTCCTTGACATATTGATAGCATGCACCAAAATGTATATGTACTTGAGCTAATGAGATTGCCCTCGTCATCATCTGCATTCATGGACCCGTACCGACTTCAGCCCATCTCTTTCTAGGTCTGCCCACATCTCGGGTGACTTTAGGTTTGTATTTTGTTATTTTGTTTGGATATCTATCTTCATTCATTCTGTCTGTCTATGTGTTGCTTCCATTTTGTCTATATGTATCTATTTTATCAGTTATTGCAAATATTTCAAGTTCCTGTCTTATTTCTGTGTTCTTGATTCTGTCTTCCTTAGTGCACCCTTTAACAGATCTACAAATTTCATTTCCGCCGCCGTTATCCTACTTAGATCTTGTTTTTTATGTATCCAGGCTTCTGAACCATAGAGCAGTACCGGCACTGCCAACGTTTTGTAAAATTTCAATTGGGTCTCTCTTCTTGTTTTGTTATTTAGTGATCGTTTTACCGTACCGCACATTCCCTGGAATTTTGCTATTTTATTAGTTATATCATTATCATAATTAAATGAAATGTCACATCCTAGATAATTGAGATGGTTCACCTGTTCTATGATTTTGTTTCCTATTACTATTTTGGATCTGATTTTTCCTTTGGAATGCCATTACCTTAGTTTTTGCTAGGGATATTTTGAGATTATATTGTTCACATAGGCTATATTATATAGTTTAAACATATTCCTTTGAAGTTCGTCTTCCGTATTTGCTGTTATTCCCTGGTCATCAACCCTACTTTTTAAATTCTGTTGTATTCTATAATGTTCAGTCCAAGGGCAGGTCTTTTACTGCAATCGTAGCATTTTCATGCCATGCTTGCAGCTTTACTAGGGAATTGCATGTGTGGTAGCTTCCCGTTGCTTTCCACACCGGTGAATGATAATGGTGATGATGATGATGGCCAGATGATGTTCGGGAACCTTTTGAGGCTTAAAGCTGCCTGACATATGGCGAGAAAAAAACCCGGAAAAAACCTCACCCAGGAAGCTTGTCCCGACCGGGAATTGAACCCGGGTCCGCTGCATGACAAGGCAGCACGCTACATCGAGACCACAGCGGTGGACCTTTTTTAAATAAAAGTTTTTTTTAAGTGTGCAAACTGTTCTCATATTTCTTTGTACACCTGGTTATGAAAGTTTAAAATTATTTTTCTTCCTTCTACTTTAGTTATGTTTTTTCTCGACCTATTTCAAATACTTAGGCTAATAAAAAAAGTATTAAAATGTCTTCTTAACAGGAGCAAGTAGTTTATGCAATCAATTCCTAAAAAAACTTAAGCACATTATTCAAGGATAAGGTCGTATGTCAAATCATTAATGTGTTATATTTTGGTTATTTAAATACTTTTGCCAAATAGAAATTTTGTTTTTTTTTATTTCGTGTTTAAAATGTACATATACATTAAATATTATGTTATTCTTATTTAACGACGCTCTTTAAAAGCTCAGGTTATGAGCGACGTAAAGTGACCGAAACCTTGTGCTCAGAGGTCAATTTTTTTCAGACATAAGGCTCTGTTACGTGTTGTAAATCCAAAATAAAAGACCCATGGCTTTAGTTCTTTTGCGAAGGAATCCATACTCAGGATTTTTTTGCCCTGAAAAATCCATCGACCCCAGTCGGTTTTGAACTCGTGTACTTTGGACCCAGAGGTTCGTGTCACTACATTTTGATTTACTTGTTTTAATCAAGATTCTATGTTTATTCCATCCATAGTAATTCTGCCCGAAGGCAGGTCTTTCACTGCAATCATAGCATTTTCATGCTATGCTTTGCAGCTTTATTAGGTTATTGTAGGTGTGGTAGCTTCCCGTTGCTTTCCACACCGGTGAAGGATGATGATGATGATGATAATGATAATGATAAAGATGACGATGGCCATATGATTTCGGGGACCGTTTGGGCCTCAAAATGTTCCTGATATTTATCTTACAGGTGAGGAAAAACCCCGATAAAAACCTCACCCAGAAAAACTGTCCCGACCGGGGATCGAACCCGGACCCGCTGCGTGACAAGGCAGCACGCTATCTCGAGATCACAGCGGTAGACCTATGTTTATTATAACTATGTTATTACATGGAATTTGCTATTTTACACGCATTATATTAGCTTGACCTGTATCTGTCTATGTAACGGAATTTTTCACGATTTTCACACACTTAAAAACATTGGATTGACTTGAAACTTTGTATATTTGTAAAGAACCAATGACAATACAATAATTTCATAATTTTTTCTACGATCCCGGCCAGGATCATCAGGACACAAAAAAAAAACGGTATAATAGGTTGCGGACTTATCGACATTTTAGTCCATCGTTGTAAGAAATGAATACGATATCCTCTGGTAGCTTAGTTGGTAGAGTGTGGACTGTAGTGGTTTATAATTTCAGTAATCCATAGATCGCTGGTTCAAATCCGGCCCGGAAGATTTTTTTAGAAGAGTATTACTTTTAGCTCATACTACAATAGTATCGAATTTAAAGATATTTACATTTTGATCTTATTCTGTAAAACATTCATGACAGTTTTGTAAACTTACCACATTGTAATTTATCCAAAAAATATGAGAAGGATACTATTAACTGTAACTATTTATCTATATTGAAATATTTAAAAATATTATAATAATGTTAGATAATAATTTTAAAAAATATATTCGTCCGTAGTAACTAAAGATATCGTAAGCAATTAAATGTTCATGGGATTCCGGTTTATGACAATTAAACTGAAATATAAAAAATAAATAATAGTTTTAAAAAACTAAAACAACACAGTTTATTAGAAAACCTAACTAAAAAATGAAAAATAATTTTAATTTCCAACACGCTTGGGATAAAATTAAAGTGGTCAACAAAACAATCATCTCCAACACATCTAGAATAAAACTAGAGTTATCTGCAAAAAAATAATTTTATCATCAAAAGCGTGGGGTGCTTTTTATGGTTTTTACGTTTTCTTCTTAGAGACTTTACTTTTACAATACCTGTTTATTATTAATTATATTAATTGATATAGAGCACCCCACGCTGTTGATGGTAAAATTATTTTTTTTGTAGCTAACTCTAGTTTTATCCTAGATGTGTTGGAGATGATTTTTTTGTTGACCACTTTAATTTTATCCCAAGCGTGTTGGAAATTAAATTTATTTTTTATTTTTTTGTTCGGTTTTCTAATAAAGCGTGTTGTTTTAGTTTTTAAACTATTATTTATTTATATTATATAATATAATACTATTTAATAGTAATGATAAACCTATGTGTATATACGTAGTATACACTTCCTTGTTTGACTTGTATACAAACAACTTACTGAAAACTACATTGCGCAATGATCTATTAAACAATAGCAGGAGGTTATTGGAGAAAGGAACTATATCTCTACATTGTTTCAACTCTTACCAATGTGAGGTATTATAACTGTTCTTATCATATTTGGCTTCCTATGAAGACCATGTAGTTCACTGTTATGTAGTATTCACCTGTCTGTTCATCTCTCTTTGGTCCAAAAATGTTCCTAAGAATTTTATTCTTAAATACTCGTAATCTCCTTTCCTCCCTTAAACTAAGAGTTCATGTTTCGCATCCATATAATATAACTGGTAGAATAACAGTTTTATAGGTCTATATTTTTAGTTTAATGTTTTTTGAAAAGAGTTGCGACGTCAAGAGTCCGTGCATTACATAATAGCACGCATTTCCAGAATTGAGTCTATATTTAATTTCTTTTTGCATCTCATTCCTATTTGTAATTATTGTTCCTAGGTATTTGAAATCAGCCACTTCATCAATATTTCCCTCATTTATCATTAGCTGTCCATTTCCATTAACGATCATACAATATATTTCTGCATGCGACCATATATTTATGTTTATAGGTATTTACTTCCAGTCCCAGTTTCTTGGTGTTACTCAATAGTATGTGCGTGTTGGTCTAACAGAGGCAGTTCAGTAACTGCATGTCATTAACAGGGCTGATTGCTGCTCCACAGACTACAGGCACAGTGCTGACACTAGCGAACAGTCTTCAAGCTATGGGACTATATCTGCGGCTTGAGATTGGGACCCGACAACTTAGATTTTATCATCACACGAGTTTATCAACATCTAGGCCTGAAGAGGACAACTGAATGACCCTAAAACAGCCTGGAAGTGCACAAGCGTTTCCGATCACACACACGAAACCCCCAGTTCAAACTCTGCACGCCGCAGCAACCTACCCTGGGTACACTCACCAAGCTCGAACACATGAAGGGTAAGATTAAATCAATTTTACATTTACGTGTTTTTTTAACTTTTTTACTCTGAAATTTGGTGTGTGTTACTTATTCTGTTATATCAGAGTCAGAAGAATCATGGACTCTAAACAAAGAAAATGGAAATGAGTGGGTGTTCAGTCTAATTTAGTTATTCTTATTTTCCTACATACGTCAGCTCAAAGAGACATCTAGTAGAACATTAAGGTATTACTTGGATGGAGGAAGGCAGATAATATTTTACTCAGAGGCAATAGTTTAGGCCTGAGGTTCTTTTACGGGACTCTCGGAGAACTGGTCCCTTGGATTCTTCCATTCTAAGAATCCATCGACCTCAGCGGGTTTGATCTCGCGAACCTTGGGGGCAGAGGCAAGTAACATAACTCCTAGACACCGAGGTCAAATATGAACCAAAATAATTAAGAGACAAAACAATGAGTACAGAATGTCTTTACATTTCGTGACAATTAAAATATTGCATTTTATTATATAATGTTCTGTCCAAAGGCAGGTCCTTCGCAGCAGTCATAGTATTTTTACAGATTCATTTTTCCACTATTTATTAGGAGTATTAAATGAATAAAACTGGTGTATCTTATAGGATACAGTGTAAAATTAAGGATAAGAAAAGAAAAAGGAAGAATCTTGGTAATTATTTGCACTGACATGTTATTTTGAACAATTTGTTCGCTGAATAGTAAACTATCAACCGTACAAAATGGCGGATATATATAAACAATTTCACTTTCAATGCAAAGAATGAAATTAATTAAATCGAAGAAATTTGACACCTGAACATTATATATTTTTCATCTGAGACCGTGGGTACCTTCCGTAAATTAGTTGTGTTACATATATAGTGTTCTGCCCAAGAGCAGGTCTTCCACTGCAAACTCAGCATTCTCTATTCATTCCTTAACTCAGCCCTTCTTTTTGTATCCGCAACCAAACTATTTATTTTATTATTGTCTATCATCTCTGCCCAAGAGCAGGTCTTCCACTGCAAACTCAGCATTCTCTATTCATTCCTTAACTCAGCCCTTCTTTTTGTATCCGCATACAAACTATTTATTTTATTATTGTCTATCATCTCATGTCTTTTTCTGCCTCTAACCTTCTTTCCGTTGACCATTCCTTCTAGGGGATCCGTCAGCAGGCAGTTTCTTCTTAGCCAGTATTCAATCCTATTTCTTTTCCTCTTCTGTATGGATTCCAGCATTGTTCTTCCTTCGCCCACTCTGTCTAGCACATCTTTATTTTTCATTTTGTCTGTCTATTTTATACGCTCTATCCTTCTCCATATCCATATCTCAAAAGCTTCCAGTTCTCGTACCCTCATTCCGTCGTAATGTTCAAGTATTTGCATCATACAATGCTACACTCCACACAAAGAACTTCACTATTTTCATCCGTAATTATTTTGCCAAAGGTCTGCAGAAAATGTTTCCCTTCTTGTTAAAGATGGGGTAATAGATGAAAAAAGCTAATCCAGTAAAACCTACAGATAAAATACTAATTAAGTGTGTGTTAACGCTAGGGGCGCTGATCTCTGAGTAGATTATATTATATTCCTCCTCCATAAACAGTTTTTTTTTATTTGTCTAAGGTTCCTTTGATATGAACTGACAAAAATCGCTAATATTTTTCTCTTGCTTCGCGTAAATCGTGAAATTGTTAATAAATTACTTGTAAAATTCATAATAAGTACATAATTTCCTTCCTACGTACATTATAATATATTAGACCTGTTGCACTACATATAGAACTCTATTACTTTATTTGAAAAATAACAATGCCGACGATCACTCAATAAAATAAGTTATGACGTCGCGGTTCAACGATAGCATCACGGTCACGTGGTTACGGCATGAATAAAATTTCAAAATTTGTTTTGATATAAAAATAATTACAATTTCGCGTTCTTTTAATTCAGGAAAATCTGGTTTAATATAAACACGATCAAAATATTTTGTTTAACATCATGAAAGCACTAAATGTGGTTGAGAAATAAAAAGATCGTGTGTAAGATTTGTCTAAAATACAAGGTAAGTTAGATCCGATTGAAAGATAAAACAAAGTTAGTGTGTAGAATTAGAATGTATGTGTAGGAGCGCAGTAGAAGTTCATTAGAGAACTGGGTAGATAGATAAAGATTCAGAAATTCGAAATTATAATCCTTCCATAGTGTTCTACCCTAAGGCAAGTCTTTCACTGTATTCATAGCATTTTCATGCTATGCTTTGCAGCTTTACTAGGGAATTATAGGTGTGGTAGCTTCCCGTTGCTTTCCACACCGGTGAAGGATGATAATGACGATGGCCAGATAATGTTCAGGAAAATTTTGGGCCTTAAAGCTACCTTGAAAAACCTAACCGAGGAAGCTTATCCCGACCTGGAATCGAACCCGGGCCCGCTGCCACACAAGACAGCACGCTACCTGGAGACCACAACGGAGGACTAAGTTAATTAATTTTTACTTATTCATTTTTCCACTATTTATTAATAATATTAAAATAATTAAACTAGTGTATTTTATAGGATACAGTGTCAAATTAAGGATAAGAAATAAAGGAGGAAATTTGGTAATTATTTGCACAGACAGGTTATTTTAAACAATTTGTTCTTTGAATCGTAAACTAAACTATTTCCTTGTCTATTGTTATACAAACACATCAGCCATTTTTCATGCTGTTGTGTTTGTTAAACAGGGTCTTCATTCTAGTTTTCTAAACACGAACCTAATCCTGTTTTGAACTATCAAATGTACAAAATGTCTGATGTCTATAAAAATATTTTCACTTACAACGTAAAAAAAGGGAAAGTTAACAAAAATCGGGAAAATTTGAAAACTGATAATGATATATTTTTTCATCTGAGACCGTGGGTACTTTCCTCAAGTAAATTGGGTTACATAAATAGTGTTCTGCCCAATATCAGGTCTTCCACTGCAAACTCAGTATTCTCTACTCTTTCCTTAACTCAGCTTTCCTTTTTTATCCGCATACAAACCATTTATTTTAATATCATCTCTCATCTGATGTCTTTTTCTACCTCTATCTTTCTCTCCGTTTACCATTCCTTCTAGGGCATCCGTTAGCAGGCAATTCCTTTTTACGCAGTGACCAATCCAATTTATTTTCCTCTTCTTTATGAGTTCCAGCATTGTTCTTCCTTCACCCACTGTTGTCTAGCATATCTTTATTTTTTTATTTTGTCTGTCCATTTTATACGCTCCATCCTTCTCCATATCCACATCTCGAAAGCTTCCAGGCGCTTTTCCTGATTCCGTAGCGATGTCCAAGTCTCTGCACCATACAATGCTACACTCAACACAATGCACTTCACTAGCCTCCTGCTTTATTCTTTTGCAGAAATGTCCGCAAAAAATTTTCTTCTTCTTGTTAAAATTAGGCTCATAGACGAAAAAAACTAATCCAGCAAATCCTAACGATATAATGCTAATTAAGTTTGTTTAACGCTAGGGGCGCTTATTTCTAAGTAGGTTATATTATATTCCTCCTCCATAATCAGGTTTTTTATTTGTCTAAGTTTCCTTTGAATGAAATGATAAAAATCGCCAACATTTTTCTCTTAATTCACGTAATTCGTGAAATTGTTAATAAATTAACAAATAATTTTCTTGCTACCTACATTACTATAGACCTGTTGCACTATATATAGAACTCTTTATTACGTGTTTTGGGGGATAACAATGCGAAATATCACGCAATAAAATAAGCTATGACGTCGCGGTTCAACAATAGCATCACGGTCACGTGGTTACGGGATGAATAATATTTCAAAATTTGTTTCGCTATAAAAACAATTACAATTTCGCGATCTTTTAATTTCAGGAAAATCGGGTTTATAATAAACATCATCAAAATATTTTATTTCACAACATGAAAACGTCAAATGGGGCTGTGAATTAAAATTTTTGTGCGTAACATTTTTCTAAAATACAAGGTAAGTTAGTTGCGTTTAATAGATAACAAAGTTACTGAGTAGGTGTAGGAACGCAGTAGAAGTTCATTAGAGAAATGTGTAGATAAATAAGAAAGAGAGAAGGAAAAGATGCGGGATCCCACAGTCAACCTTAGCTTTTAGTCTATTTTTGAGTTTATTTACTCCGTTAACTTATATAGACAGGCACAGATTAATCTGAAAATGTTTATTACTCATCATAATAAAAAAGGTTGATATTTAATGTTTTGATAAATGAATGATTATAACATTCACGCCTCATTCAACTGGGTTTAGTAAAATTACAAGGATAAAGTAAAAGTAAAGTAAAGTGATCCCACAACAGGCCCGGAGGCCCTTGGGGTAGTAGGAGGTTAAGGCTCCCACTTTTTCTAGACAATCGGCACTTTATGTCAGCCGGGTTGTCAGCCCTGCGTGTCGGCCGCCTTTACCCCCAGAACAAGCGTCTGGTACTCATTTCCGTTAGAGGCTGAGTCGACCCCAGGGCCATAGTGCCGCCAGAGGGTTTGGGTCAGTTTAAAAATCCTGACCCCAACGGGACTTGAACCCTCGACCCTCCGGCTTGTAGTTTAGTGCCTTAACCACTACGCTACGGCGTACCCCAAAAATATTAAATAAAATTAGTTAAGTGAATGATTTTTACAGATAGCATCCTCATTGATAAGATATATGTATTTGTGTAAAGTGGACCCAGTCCTCGTGGAGGGTCCACATTAACCGAATTTCTTTGTTATGTTTAATTATTATATATAGCCACCATGTCCCGTAATATCAAACCAAACCTGTTTGTATATTAAAACAGCATCTGCATAATATAATATATTTGGAAGTTTTTTCAACATTTGTATTCAAAAGCAGAAATTAAGAATTGATTCTTAGCTTGAAAAACTTTTAAAGTGGTAATTTTAATAAATATCACAAATAAACCCTTTTACGCGCAAAGAATAAAAGAAACTGATCTCGGACCCGTCAAAATTGATAAGGAGAAAAAGTTAAAATATGTTATATTCGAGGGCAGCACCAATTAAAGATGATATTAACAGGGTCCACTCAAATAGAAGGATCCACATTACCCGAACTTCCCTAAATATATTATTATTACTTTAATATTTTTTGGAGAATTTGAGACTACAAGAGTTTCCGTCGTATATAATACAGCCGATATCATCCGATTCCAGAGTTGATCCTATACATAATTTATTTCTGTTTGTTACTGTTGCAAGTTATTTGAATTCCGACACTTCATCAAAATATCCATAATTTGCTGTTGATATTTTGCACATATAGAAAGAAGAAACTATACAATTACCACAATAACTGTGAAAATGTACTAATCAGTCATAACTTTTATCTTTCTAGGTAACTACATTTGAAAATATATTTGATGCAATGAAGAGAATAAGGCGAAATTGAAAACAATAGTACATGGAAGTCATTCAAATAATCCCAGCACTGTGAGTGTGTAAAATAAATTATATGAGGAGGGCAAACTATAGAGTAACTGGTAAGAATATTGTAGCCTGGATGGATGCAACAAAATGGGTGATTTCATTACGCAATACATAAGTTGATTGTATGAACTTTATGGTGAAAACAGGTCATTTTACATCAATTTAAATGTAAAATAATTTAATATACATATATTTATTTACACTCAGAACCATTGCTCAAGAAAACACAACTTCAAACAAAATCACATACAGGTCGTTTCTATATTTAATTGAGAATTTCTTGGAGAAATAAAAAAAACATTATATGGGAATTAATTATGTGTGCAGTTACCAATTTCCGCTGGTTTTCTGTCACTTGTAATCATTTACCCTTGAGGAGAGTTGACAGATGTAGTACAACACCTTCATACTGCGACACTTAAAAATGAGAGGTTTTCTAGAAATGCAATATAGAGATGTAAATAAAAAATCTTCCCTCCACATAAGCGGATATTATTTGCCGTGAACTTGGATGAAGTTGTAGTTAAGGTACGTATGTGTCAATTCTTGGCTCAAAAAAGTTGCACATTTTATCAAATAGAGTCTTGTGGATCAAGATAGAACTTGCTATGTTTTCTGGATCTCTGAGTGTTGTGCTTTCTTGTTTTTTCAGGATATTAATGTGAACCTGCGGATGAATTCATGAATCAAGAATGACGGGTGGTGTACATCCAGGGACGGTAGCACTTACAGTGGTCAACTACCAGCTTTGTCAGGTATGTAGACCCAAGTTCCTGGAGCACAAAAACATGGGGGGGGACCTCAATCAGTAGGGCGAGGCATTTAATGGCATATTAATTGGGTAAAAAAATGCCTTTAATTTAACACTATCACTTTCCTTTATTTTAGGCATTTTGCTCTTAACCTGGTCATACCAGGGTTTACTACCCACCCACCAAAAAAAAAAAAAAAAAGACCCAAGCGAGTTTTTTTTTAAAAACCACCCAACTTCCCAAAAAACCCACTTCTGACTTAGTTTATTTTTAACACTGTTTGTAAAAATTAATTATTAGTGAAGATACTAAAAAGAGAAATAAATATCCCAACCAAATAATAAAGATAAATTATTCTTTTAACCAGTATATTCAATTCACAATATACAACTGTTATTAAAAGTAGTAACAAATATTTACAATTCTAAATCAGAATCACACTCTTCAACATCACATTCTTTTAATTCGTCCTTATTATTAAGATATCTGCGCACTTTTGCTAATTTTTTAACTGTTTCACAATCCAACCTGTTACGCATTTTCGACCATCTTAATCCAAAACTCGTTCAATTGATACTGAATGAGCTGGAAAACTAGTCAGTCCATTCAATAAGTTACAGAAAGCTTTAATGTTTTCTTTTGTAGAACGTTTCTCCAAATTACTCCACCACTGGGCAGAACTAAAGCATTTTATTACATCCTCCACAAACATCGATGGTGGATATATTTGTTTATCTTTAAGTTTAAAAGGCGAAAAATGGTACAAGCCATTCAGGGTGTTTACTTGTCAACCAAGACTCAGTCTGATTTTCTTGATCAGAAGATAAGTGTTTTCCTACATATTTAGGATTCATCATATTTGCAAGATAGTGTATTAGCAAAACAGCTTCACTCATCCTACGTTGAATACTGTCTTTATGCGTTTGAAGATCAGCACATTCTATTATTATTAAGTCTATCCAAAGTCCACAGAATCAAAAATATCAGTTTTTTCTGCTTGCATACGATCAAATATTTTTCCCAATAAATATTATCTGTTTCTGCATATTCAAAACATTTTTGTAAATAAGTACATTTTCCAAAATTCGGGTAATATTTTTTTGGATTTTCAGAATGTTTCTCTTAAATGTAGAGTATGAAATAATTATTTTATTCTGAATATGGATTTAATTTAATATAGTATAGCTTTTAAATTATAAGGGAGGGTGGAGTAATCCCAAAAAACCTGTTTTTTTTTGGTTTTATTAAAAAATCCAAAATAACCCTTATGGGCGGGCTTTTTTTAAAAACTTTTTTTTAAACCCTGGTTCATATAGATGGCTAGAAACAACTAACCACCTCACTTGACAGCATAACAATGCGAGTGTGGGCAAGTCCATTAAGCACATACCATGAAAAATTAGGGTAGAAGCTAGCATAAGCTAAGAAATTGAATAAAATTCCTAGAAGTGGGCAAGTTCATTATGCACATACTTTGAAAAATAGGGGTAGTAGTTAGCAAAACATCTACTTAATTCCAAGAAATTGTATCGACAAGGAAAAACATCGAATTATAATAAAAATCTCAAATCAAATACAAGTAGTGTCACAGCCTTCCGGAAAAGTGTAAAAAATGCTCAAAATGATCTAAAAATTGCCAAAAAGTGACATATCCCTAAAAAGGTAGGAAAATGCATAAAAATGCCCAACGAATTGCTGTTATTTAATCAATGTCGTACATTTTCATATATGCAAGCAATGTTTCAACCTTCATAAGAAAAAGATGCAAAACCATTAATTGCCTTGCCCTATTAATCAGAAATAACGGTAATCCGTGTGTTGGCGGGGTAATTCCAACATCGCGGACACGCGAATATATGCACCCAACTGCCTGGGGTTAATGCGGGAAAACCCATTATTGGGGGGTCTTAAATATCGGTAACCCGTGTGTTGGCGGCGTCTAATACCAACACGCTAGTATATATATGTACCCCACTGCCTGGGGGTTAAACCGAGCAAACCTAGTTTTGTTATTGTTCTTATTTGTTTATTATTTGTTGTTTATATTCATTTTTGATTGCCAGCTGTATATTTTCAATGCCATGGAATGCAGTATTATTACAAATCTGTGATAATATTTCAGGTTAGAGATATCGGGTGGGAAGATAATGTAGTCCGCAGGTTACAGGAAACATCCAAGGTAAGATTTCTCTTAAGTTTATAAATTTATAATCTCTTTATAATGTCATTTAGAATTTAGAATTAAGTTATTTGAATTCAATCATCCTGCACATTCTTTACCTCAGTCACAAGACTCTTTTGGACAAACCGTTGTGAAACTTTCGTTATTACAAGGATGGGGGATGTACCTTAACTTCAACTTCATCCAATTTTACGCCAAACAATATCTACTTATGTGGATGATGATTTATCTCTATATTACATTTCAAGAAAACCTCACAATTACAGCAGTCGTGAAGATGAATGTGGTGGACTACACTTGTATGAAGGACCTATCAATTCTATTCATAAGTAATACCACGAGTGATTTCCAATTTATCTAGAGAATTTGGAAATCAAGAGTGGCATTTGTTAGGACTATTTAACGAATAAAATTAAGATCTTTACTAAAAATAATTATTTGAATATAGTTACCGGTGTTTTAAAATATTTATATAGTTAATGTAAACGGCGATGTTTGAAAACAAATTAGAAATGTGAGGTTATGTATATTCACTGCAACTCGATCATATTATTTATTGCCAAATAGGATCGCAATATTGTAAGAATGCACTCTAGTGGAGAAATAATGAAACACATCAAACTATTATAATCAACATTATAGGTTAATCATTTATATTTTGAATAAACAACTTAGTAAAATCACTGAATCTATTCATTATTTGCTATATTGAATGTATTTGTTGGAGAAAAATAATGGTCTAACCTGTTCAGAATATTAAAAAAGGAGGAGCTTTCTTTATCACAAAAGCAGGAGCTGATAAAGAGAAATCGATAAAGAGCGAGGTGAAACATGACTGTCATTGGTGTAAAACAGAATTCATTTAAACGTGATTGGTCATTGACTACCATTTGCGACATGAGTTAAATAGTCAGTGTAAATTGATGTCTAGTGATAAAAATAAAAAATGACAGCTGACTCAGAAATTAGTTCCCGTGTAACAATTTGTTTTTCCTTCAAGAAATTTTCAATTGAATATTAATAAAACCAGTATGTGATTTTGTTTCAAGTTGTGTTTTCTTGAGAAATGACTACAATCTGCACTCAAAGAATTAATGATTGTTTAAATATTAAGTTTATATTCAGTTTACATAATATTTTGGAAACTTATTTTTTCGAAGTGAATTCTATACCAAGGTTCTCTATTTTCCGTATTTCTAATTTATAATACATTTCTTTGGAATCTTTTGAAAATATTAATTTTTATTCTTTCCTTTACAGAAGATAATTATTTTTCTAAAAATGTATATAAAAGGCAAATTTATCAAAGAACACTGTATGAAGTTGACTAAACTTGGTGTGGAAACAAGACACCAAATAAAGAACTCCTGATATTTGTGGTCACAACAGCAAATCATTCTGCTTGCTTTGTCGAGAAAATGGAACCGAGTGACTGATTTTCGAGGGAGGATAAATATCGGAATCATCGAGTGTTACTGGAGCACTTCTAGTTTTATTACTGTTATTAACTTAAATATTATTATCGATAAATTTACAACATAGTGAAGCAAGTTACAATATTTTTATAATGTCCACTTATATTTTAGGTTGAAACCATGTGGGAAAACAAGGAACTAATTTTCACTATGAAAAACTCTGTATGTACCGTTATTATAACAGACTGACAGGGACAGGGCATGTGGCACGAATGGGGAATAAATGAGGGGTATGAGTGCTTCTTGTAGGAACACCAGGGGAAAACGCTCAGTTGGTAGACCAAGAATGAGGTGAGGCAATACCATTATGATTTGGGGGATTATACAGGGGATGTTTGGAAAACATTAGCTCAGGATAGGGATATACAGAGAGCTCATATTCCGCGCAGTCAACGATCTACGGGTTTGATAGTGCCAGTCGAGTTAGTATTATTTGAGACAATATTCTGAAGGTCCCGTATTCAAACCCCAGTTTCAACCAATCTGATTTTTTTTCCTTGCAACAATGTGCAGTGGTTAACTGACTTACGCCACACTATTATACCAGTGGCGGCTGGTAGGCTGGAAAGAACACAACGTTACAAGGAGTTTTAGAATGATCTCCATAAGACTTGATTCTAAAAGCTCGTTTCAAAGTTATTTGAAGTCTCAATAAGTTATTTATTTATTATACAGGGTGTAAGGGGTTGTCTTCAAGATGCCTGATAAAGTCTCTGGGGAAACGTCGGGGAACTTCAAGCCTCAAGACCACGGCCAACAGCCCGGAAATCTTCAACAAGATCATCTTACTAAATTATGTGTTTTTTAGTTTTTTTTATGGAATGGAATACCCAGAATATTAATCACTAAACATAAAATATACAGAACGAAAAAAAATATTTGCAGTTCTGTTGCAAAGCATTTTATTATACGGGTCTGAAACCTGGACAGTTAGTGGACAAGCTGTTAGCTGTAGAAATGGATTTTTGAAGGCGATCGACAAGAAATTAAAGAAGGGATAAACTCAGAAATAGCACAATAAGGGAAATTATGCAAGTTGAAAAAAAATTAGAAGAAAAACGTTTGAAATGGTATGGACACCTCATAAGAATATAAGAAGATAGAATGCAAAATAAGATCCTTGATTGGAAAGCTAATAGAAGAAGTGGAAGAGGCAGATCTAGTGAACGTTGGATAGATGGAGTGAGGAGAAGTATGGAATCTAGAGATCTGATGAAAGAATACGCTTCAGAGGAGAACCTCTGCCGACAAATCACTTTGGGATTTAAGGAGAAACACTGTATTGTGAATTATTGCGAATAAAAAAGTAATCATTACACACATACTTTACATTGCAAATAATTATGGTGATCTTAGGTTACTTTGAGCTCAACTTCATTTTAAGGCATTTCTCACATATTTGTTAAAAAATCAACATATATATTTCTCTCCGGTAATTATTCACATATTGCATTTTCAGATTGAAATAAAATATTATCTACTGATTTACTCGTTTTGAGCAATCAATTCGCTAACTATAGCTTTCAGGTGAAAAAGTGATGAACTCCAAATTTAAAAATGTGTTGCCAATGAGATGGAAATTCACAGAGGTTTCCATTTTTAGAAAAAAAAAAATTATTAAATTTTTCTTATCGAGAATAAAGCAGAATTTTAAATACTCTGCAAATTTATATTCACAATTCCACAAAATATCAAACTAATTGCTTTGGTATGTGACAAAACTTTTGGAAAGTAAAATCATTCCAAACTTTCTTCGTCCTGCAGAGAAAAATATGAAGAATCACGGAATTTTCTTAGAAGTTTAATATGCATATATCATAACTTCAGGCATAAAATTACGCCCGGGTTAACTTGTTAATAGATCATTAAGACAGTCACAAACCGTCACATCGAGTTTAAGTGACAATTGCAATAGTTAAGACAAATTATTAATACACAGATGATGGCCTTGCAACAATAGACGAGTATTGTCATGGTTCCCGTGAGCACGAACAGACTATTATAATCAGATTTGTTAAGATAAATTCTTTTGCGCTAAAACACACTTTCCATAAAACGAAAGTTGACTCCATACATCTTAAAGTGTAGAGCAGGGCGCCCAAACCACGGCCCGCGGGCCGCATACTGCACTTCATCACTTTCTATTGGCCCCTATAGGCTTGTAGCAACCTAATAGATTAAAATATTCTGAGCGTAGGCCTATAATATTAGGCCATCAGTAATGGAACAAGAACTTGTGAAATATGTTATAACGGTATAACAAGAAAGGTATCAAATCAACACACGCTTATAATAATATATAATAATAATATATAATAATAATAATAATAATAATAATAATAATAATAATAATAATAATAATAACAACAACAATAACATTATTATATGGTCATATAAAAAAATGACAAGACAGATTCCCAAGAAGAATACAAGAATGGGTGTCACTTGATAGAACAAAAAAGAGAACGTCCAAAAATAACCTGGATTTATGATTTTTTGAGTAGCATGAGAGAAAAAGGATTGGACGATGGAGATTGGAATGATAAGAGATATGGAGGAGAATACAGTATATTAATTGGTCGCAGGAAGATGATGTAAAACATTGTGAAACCTGCTGAATAAATGAATAAATAAATAATAATAATCCTTAATAGCTATAATAGGACCTATGGCCCGCGTTAACTTGATGTTTCTTCCATTTGGCCCGCCATACAAATAAGTTTGGGCGGCTCTGGTCTAGAGATTAAACTTTTCATGCAATAACGTTTCAATAAATTAATTTTAATTTACAATAAACATCAATGAGGACATACTCCGTTATTAATATTTATAGAAATACTGCCACGCCATACTTGATGTACTTGCAGTTCTTACTCTCTTATACCCCATACGTAACAAATAATCTGATCCGTCTTGTTTAAGTGTTTTCGTATGTTTCGGATTTATTATACTTTTCTCCAAAACTTAACCTCAAGTCACCTATTAGCGACATTTTCAAGCAAGTGCTGAAATAGACCAAAAAAAGTCCGCTACAGCGGCATTAGTAATATATCATCAATATATATTATATATCTAAATAATCAAAATTAAAGGACGAACCAAGGTCCTTCAGGCTTTTTCCTTCAGGTCAAATTACCCCTAATAACATCCTCAGGAGGAAATCCACGTTACTTACTGTGCACTGCCATCAGTAGGGAAAGGATTTTAAGGTGCAAATTTTGGTCGCAAACTCTTTCCCTCCTCAAAAAATAAATTTATTAAAACTCATCCAGGACAGGGGTCGTAAAAGTGTTCGCTGTGTCCGGAGCAACATTACTCCGAGACCACATATGCTCTTAAAAGTGGTATATTGTCCATCTCATATTATACTATCTAATATCCGGCGTGCGCTGCTACTCAAATAAATGTTAATGTGTTTCTACCGCCAGCCTTGAGCTGCTACGCTTGCCCGGGAATCAGCTTATCGCGATCTTCTTGGCATCAATGAAAGACCAAAAATGGTCATTGTGAGTTATCCGTAAAAGATAAACATATGCTCTCGCGGACTTTTTTGTAGAGTTTTTTGAGATATTCAATTCTATGTACATTAATTTGATGTATTGACTTAGGCTTTCACGGCCGGAGTTGCTATGATGATCTTGAAGAAAATTTCCGGGCTGTAGGCCATAGTCTCGAGGCTTTAAGTTCCCCGACGTAATATATTTGTTATGGTTTAGGCAGCGTAAGCCATTTAAGCGTCAAAATAGGGACTTTATTTCACGTTTTTCACTAAAAGGGTGATTTTTAGGAGTAAAGGGGTTGAGTATTACAACACTCTTATAGCCTGTATTCATCCCGAGAATCTCCTGAACATTTTGCAAAAAAAAACATCAAAATGGGATCAACGGTATGGCCGCGCATAGAATACGAACAAACAAACAAACAAACAAACATTAATTTTTATATATACTTACTTCGTTAGTCACTGGCACTATCGAACCCGTAGGTTCATGGCAGCACGGACATAAGCTCTCCATACATCTCTATCCTGAGCTAATGCTTTCCAATCATTGCCTGTATAATCTACTTCCATCAAATCATAGTTAATGTTATACTCCCACCTCATTCTTGGTCTACCAACTGGGCATTTTCCCTCTGGCTTTCCCACAAGAAGCTTCCATGCAATTTTTCATTCCCCATACGTGTGCAACATGTCCTGCCCATCGCAGTCCACGTGACTTAACTGTTATTATATCTGGCTTCCTATAAAGACCATGTAGTTCATTGTTATGTAGTCTTCTCCATTTACCTGTCTGTTCATCTCTCTTTGGTCCAAAATTTTTCCTAAGTACTTTATTCTCAAATACTTGTAATCTCCTTTCCTCCCTTAAAGTAAGAGTCCAAGTTTCGCACCCATATAATATAACTGATAAAATAATAGTTTTATATATTTTCAATTTAATGTTTTTTGAAAGGAGTTTGGACATCAAGGGTCTCTGCAATGCATAATAGCACGCATTTCTAGAATTGAGCCTATGTTTAATTTCTTTGTGCATCTCATTCCTATTTGTGATTATTGTTCGTAGGTATTTGAATTCAGCCACATCCTCGAAATTTCCCTCATTTGTCATTAGCTGTCCATTTCCATTATATAATGTATTTTTATGCGTGCCAATACATTTAGTTTTATTGATATTTACTTCCAGTCCCAATTTCTTAGTGTTACTCAATAGTGTGTGCGTGTTGTCCTTTGGTATCTCCTCGCTATCGGCCAATAATACTACGTCATCAGCATAAACTAACAGCTTATTAATACCATTGAGTTGTAAGCCTTCCTCATTCTCTAAAGATTTAATGGCACGCACTAGTACAACATTAAATAGTAGAGGAGATAGTGCATCTCCTTGCTTCAACCCATTCTGGATTTCAAAAGTGTCCGAAAACTGTTTGTCTACACGCACCCTACTCTTTGTGCCATTTAGACACATTCGTATAAGTCTTACTAACTTTTTAGAAATTCCGAACTCCGGCAAGATACTATATAACTTCTCTCTCTTAATTGAATCATATGCTTTTCTGAGGTCTACATATAGTTGATGTACAGTACCATTATATTCCCATTTCTTTTCTAAAATCTGTCTTATACTAAAAATCTGATCTGTTGTAGACCTGTTTATTCTAAATGCACATTGATGATCTCCTATAATGTCATCAATATAGGGAGTAAGTCTGCTTACTAATATATTTGTTAGAATTTTGTACGAAGTTGAAAGTAATGAGATGCCCCTGTAGTTGTTGCAATCAGTTTTATCTCCTTTCTTATAAATTGGCACGATAATTGATTCCTTCCATTCATCTGGAAGAGCTTCTTTTTCCCAAATCATACTAAGCAACCAGCGTATTTTGTCCATCAATTTTTCTGCCCCTGATTTTATCAGTTCTGCTGGGATCTCATCTGGACCTGATGCTTACATCTTCAATTTTTCTATCGCCATTTCAACTCTAATGCCCTTGGTTCTGCGACCAGCATTTCTGCTGTCTGTAAATTATCCTCCTCAATGTCCTGTTCTGTATGTACATTTAATAGCTGATTAAAGTAACTTTTCCATCTATTTAATATATTCCTGGAATCTGCAATCATATCCCCATTTTCATTACGAATTATGTTTGTTCTAGCCTGAAACCCTTTCTTCTCTATACTAATTCCCTGATATAATTCTCTAATGTTATATTTTTTGTATTCATTTCAAGATCATTAATCTTCTCTCTCAAATATTGCCTCTTTTTACTTTTTAGTAACTTGGTGGTTTCCCGTCTAATACTACCCAATTGCTCTAACATTTACCTCATTTGGCTCGTCCAACCATTTCAATTTTGCTAACTTTCTTTTTTTACAATGTCGGCACATTCCTCATCAAACCATTTCTTGTTTTGCCTCTTTTTTAAACAACCAATGCTTTCTGATGCTGACAATTTAAGAGTATCTCTTATAGCCTTCCATTCTTTATTTATATCTGCTTCTTCTTCATTTGCCACAGTGGCATCTGAAGATTCCAGTACTTCAAATCTATTAGCAATTTTGATTTGGTATTCTTGCTGCATTTCATCATTTTTCAAGTTTTTTAATTCAAATTTTACAGAATCATCTTTAGCGTTTGTTCCTCTCATAAGCGATAGCCGTTGTCTGAGTTTCACTCTGACCAGACGATGGTCCGAATTGCAGCCTGTCCCTCTAACTGATCTAACATCGATGACGATACTGTGTCAGCTTTTATCCACTAATACATGATCTATCTGGTTCCGAGTTTCTCCATCTGGGGACGTCCAGGTGTATTTATGAATATCCTTATGCTGAAATGTTGTGATCTTAACAATGAGATTCTTTGATGTGACAAATGTGACAAATCTAACCCCGTTGTCGCTTACTATCTTCATGAAGACTGAATTTGCCTATAGTTGATTTGAATATATCTTCTCGTCCCCACTTTTGAATTAAAATCTCCTAAGACAATTTTCATATGATATCGTGAAAGGCTATCAAATAAGCATTCTAATTCTTCATAGAACTCATCCTTGATCTTGTTATCTTTATCTTCTGTGGGGGCATGTACATTTACAATTACAAAATCATGTCGTTTACCCTTTAGAATTTTGTATATATCCTATCACTAACAAACTTAATATCTCGGATAGCGGATAGGATTCTCCTTCTGATTAAAAATCCTGTTCCAAATGCAGGTCTTTCTGCACCCCCCGTAGTATAATGCAAAGCTTCCTGATTCCTGACTACCTTCTCCTGACCACCTAACTTCCTGTAAAGGGACTATATCCAAGAGCGATTTATGTAATTCCCGCGTTAATATCTCTAGCGCCCCGCTATTGTATAAAGTCCTAACATTCCATGTTCCTAGGAACATGTCCCTGTGTTTGAGCCTTTGGCATGGGTTCCCTGAAGTAGTCCCCGCCCGGAGAACCGAATGGGGACTATTTGACCTCCGAAAAATATTACCCCAGTTGAACCCATGTCCGCATTTCTTGACGGTTGTTTTTTTATGATGAAAGGTCGTCACTCTTTCGACCAAGGCACTTTATTCGTCTGGCTTATCACTTTCGACTAGTCCGGCATGGGTAACCCTATCGGCAGCAATGCTACCGCCGGCATAGCTCTCAGGATCATTTAAGCACGCAAGCCACTCCACCGCGACAAGGTAAAGATACCATGGAGGTATTATAAATCTAATAATTGTTAAAATCTTAGATAATATAATTAAAAATAGCTACGGAAATAGCTAGTGGTTCGATTCTCAATGGTGGGAAGAAATTTTCTCATGGAATTTCGGCCGGTACCCAACCAGTATCGTGATGAATTTGGATAACTACAATAAATATCGGCATCAGGGTGCGAAAACCTGAAAAAAATATATATTTGGATATGATGCCAGCAAACGTCTTGTAGACCAAGGGCTTTCGAGGCCTGTTGCTCCATAGAGTTATAAAGTATGTTGTAGTTTAAAATATTGAAATTTTATTAATAGCGGATATGCATCCACAGTTTTCAGTTCAAGTGCAAATCGTTCACTACAAACTCAACTTTATCCAATTTTGCTCTGTTTCCCTTCTTCTCTGTGTCTACGTATCATCCAGTTACCTTCATTTGTCTATCAACATGTTATATATTTTCCCGAACGTTTATACCATCCACTATTCCTTCAAAGTGGATCCTTCAACAGACAGTTTCTTCTTAACCCCTGGTCCAGAGAATTGGTGTTCTCTCCTTTATATTTTCTATCGTCATTTTTCCTTCACCACTCTCTTGGAGATTCCCTTGTAAGATCTCATTTTTCTCTCGTTTTAACTCTACCAACTTCCTTTTCTAAGTTATAAAATTAATTACTGTACAAAATATTATTTCTTACTTTTCTTTAATTCAACCTGCAGGTACTTTTACATGCGGACCTTAAAGGAATACGTCTTGTCAGGAAAATATTTCAAGTCTTGATCACAAACAAACTTTCTGCCGTCACAAAGACGTGGAAGGTCAGATTCACAACACGCACTTTTAAGAAAGACGCACATTCAATATTACATTCATAGAAAGCAATTCGAATGTAAAAGGATGATTAAAATGGCTGTATTGTCTTCCAGGCTATTTGAGACTTAACCTTTTCTGAAATTGATTTTGAAGGCGAGGAAAAACCCCGATGAACCTCATTCAGAGTTTTATAAAACATATAATTAATTATAACCAATTGTACCAATGCTAGGAATTACAGTGGATTGCGCTTAATAAACATTGTGATCTATCAGTTTGGACCAAAAATCGGCTACTCGTGTTAAATTAGGATTTATAGTTATTTATCTTACATGAATTGAAAGTACGGTTTTATGGATCATGATACCCAATACTTATCAGATGAGTTGGGAAGTTTACGACCGAACCATAACTGAGACCAGAACATCGAAACTAAATCGCAAAATACTTTTAATTATTGCAACATACAATTTTTCTTTCATATTATATCGAATTTCATTATTTTTTTAATTAATAAATATTGACACATAGGTAGGTATTCAGCAAAGAAACAAAAAATAAAATCCCTAAAATATGCTGGAATGAAAGTAATCGTATGTAATATGCAAGTTATTAGGGCTACTTCAAGATTAAATATGAATAAATGCAATATATGTATCCAAAATTTGTGCTATCAAACTCTGCACAAGGTTACAATATTATGAACATGCCATTTGCAATAATACTTTAACAAAGAAAACGAGCAATGATTAAAGAAATCAGTACAGGTGATTATTGCCAATTAAATGCAAATTGTATTATAACTCTTAAAATACATTTTTAGTTGATCTGCATGGAAACAGCAGTTTTTTGTTTTAAATATTGTCAAGAAAATTGGAATTTTGCAGTACGCAAAGCGCAAAGTTGTCATAGAGATACAATCAATAGTTATTTTAGCTTGCAATATTGTTTATTACACAACACCAATACTTTTATACAAATAATAATTTTAAAATAAATATAGAACCTCAATATTATTCGTACAATTAAAAATAAATCACGCAGTTAAGAACATTCTAAATGTTATTGAAACTAGTCCCATATAAAACAAACAAACATTCTGATTAAAAATGTTAGCATAATCTCTTCTGATATGATGTTATATTTTCTTTTTCCAATCCAAAAACGATTGGTACTCTGTATGTATCTTTGCCTAGATTTCTCTGGAATTAAATGCAATTCAGCTTTTTTTTGGTGTTTTTTAAAATGCCTACAATAATACTATTTTCTAATTTTCCATACATTTTAAATTTACTATTAATCACAACAATAATTATTACTTTATTAAACACCAACATTACTTTGATGGATACAGAACTCATGATGAAATCGTGACGTCACCAAGCAACAATACCAGAGGCAACTCTACTAATTATAGTCTGCTCAGTCATTTAGTTTACAGGCGGAATCAAAGGCAACTGTTTCCCTCTGGTTTAAAAAATACATTGTTACTGTCAGGCAGAGCCGGGAAGTTGTTGTTAGATACTTCTAAGACAGCCGCTCCAATCACCAAAAACTGAAAACAGTTCTCTATCAATAATGTATTCGCATTTTTAAATGACGTTTCCATGTATACTCCACGTGGATATAATTATCTTAACAACGATGCAACTTTTGTCGTTTGTAGTATCTTCAGTTGATAAAAGTGTATTCTAGTGAACAAAACGTGATAATGCCGCTTGATATGCTAAATACTTATGCATGCACAGCAGACCTACCTAACCACAAAGCAAAGCGCCTGTTAACTAAATGACTGAGCCGACTATACTAACTACTGTAGTATAGTGGGCCATGAACAATACTCACAAAATAAACTCGATAAACTATTATTTATTTTGGTATTAAAAAACTATTTTTTACATTAATTTTCCATACAGGTCAACTAAAAAGTAATGTATATTACTAGTAGTGGAAGTGCTTCGCGTCCTCGTCTCGAAATTAAACGTCTCACACGTTCGCGAACGTCTCACTTCCACTACTAATTACACAAATAACTATTTCATAACTTGAAATATTTTGTTCTTAATTAGATAATGAAAAACATAAGTACTGATAAAATAAAATAAGTTAAAATATACCTTCATAGGTAAGATCCGTCGTCCTCAACTTATAAAATATGTATTCGTTATGCCTGTAGGCCTTTCAGAACATCCGTTCCATCTTCAGCAGGTCCTTCTTCGCTACAATATCTAGTATGATGGTTAATACTGCTAGACGTGTCACGACACACCACATTAGGACTAGCAGCATCAACCATCATACTAGATATTGTAGCGAAGAAGGACCTGCTGAAGATGAGACGGATGTTCTGAAAGGCCTACATGCATAAAGAATACATATTTTATAAGCTGAGGACGACGGATCTTACCTAAGAAGGTATATTTTAACTTATTATATTATATGACTCTCCACCTCAACGATTTTAACAATGAATTTTATTAGTATTGATAAGTACTGATGATATAATTTATTATTTATGTCTATATAATTTGTCTATTCTTAAAATGGCTAATTGTGATCCTGTCATAGGCCTTAGGAGGCCGTTTGACTAGTAGGATTTAAGGCTCCCAGCTTTCTACACAATCGGCACAAGATAGGCTATCAGGCGAGTTATCAGATTACATCATCATCATTGTCAACTTCACGCCATGGGTCTTCTGGTCTGTTTCGGTTCTTCATTCCACCGCCTTATTAGTCTTCCTTGCGATCTCTAGCTAGAGGTGCCTATTTCCAGGCTCTCTTCCATTCTATCTAGATTCTATCCATTTTGTATCTACACAAGTTTTAAACTGTATCCAGGAAGAGTGCAATTCTCAGTTCTTTCCGTATATCTTCGTGTCATGAATGAGAAATGAAAGAGGGGCATGGAAATCACTTGTAATATGCCCGAGGGAAAGCGTCGAGTTGGTAAACCAACAATGAGGTAGGATAACAATATTAACCAATATTTGAGGGAAGTAGATTATACAGTGGATAACTAGAAAATATTAGGTCCAGATACGGATGCATGGAGAGCTTATGTCATGCGGTCATGAATCAATAAAGTAGGTAGTGTCAGTGAGTTAGTTACGTATATCTTCACTTCTAATGTGGTTTTTGAAGAGCATCCCTTTACTGCTTTTAAAATTTGTATCTGCAATGCATTTATTCTGCTTTCATCCCTTTTATTCAGCAACCAACATTCATCGCCATACAAAAATGATGATGGCACAGCCATTGTGTTTATAACATTTTAAATGGTTATCCTTTCTGGTTTTGTTTCTTAACGCTCTTCGTATTGTTCCATACATACTTTAAAAACGCGAGATTTTCATTTGCACGTCTTTATCATAATTATAAAAAATGTGAAAGATTTCTTCTTTTTTAAACACAATTTGGAGTGGAGAAGATGTACCCAAAAGCTGGACTAAATCAATAGTAATTCCAATTTTTAAAAGAAAAGCATATATAAAATCTTGCGAAAATTGCAGAGGTATAAGTTTATTAAACGCAGGATATAAAGTATTTGCTAAACGAACAAATTACATAAATACTATGAAAAACTTCTTGGTGAAGAGCAAAATGGTTTTCGGAAAGGAAGATCTTGTTGTGATGGGTATTTTTCATTAAAGTTATCAATAGAAAAACAAAGAGAATTCAATATGGAAACTCATATCATTTTTTAGATTTGGAAAAGGCTTATGATAGAGTACATAGAAACAAACTGTTAAAAATATTAGTCACAGATAAGGTTCTACAACAAATGATAATATATATATATATATATATATACTGTACAAATATAATTTAATTGCAGTAAGAAGTGACAATAAACTATCACAATGGCAGGAAATTCACACAGGAGTGAGACAAGGATGCCCTCTATCACCACTTTTATTTATCATACAGACCTATATGAATCAGAGAATAGAGAGGACAGTGTCATGGACATACACAATTGATTAGGAGTATGAAATTAAATACGTTAATTTTCGCAGGTGATGTAGCATCAGTGGCACCCTCAGAGGACGAATTACAATATTCAGTATATAATTTTAACAAAAAGCCATCGAATATAACATGAAAATCAATACAGAGAAAACAAAAGTAATGGCTTTCCAAGGAAAATACCCTGTACGTAGCAAAATTTCTATAGATTCAAAAATACTGGAAAGAGTGAATCCATTACCTTTGGGATGTATAACCTTTGAAATAATTGATGGCGCACAGATAATTTTCCAAGTCTCAGAACGAAGCCAGTGGGCATGATCAGAGATCAGCTATTTGGTTCACAAGTATACAACTATTTGAGAAACTAAATCCGTTTTATTTCGTTGTGTGTCGTGCAATGGAAACAATTTCGTGTACATAAGTAGTGCGGTAGAAAATTAAAATAAAACAAAGCAAAATAAATGAAACAAAAGAAAGAAAATTAATGGAAATAAGGACGAGAAAGAGAAAAAAAATCATGACAGCAGGATCGAACACGCGACCTCACGCACGGGAAACAGAAACTCCCTGCACTAGACCACAACCATCTCCTAGGAATTGTCTGTATGAAGCGATGCAGAACTTACTTGTATAATGAAATTAGATATTAACTTAATTTAAATTAATTAGACGCATTTTGTATTAGTAGTGGAAATAAATAATTTTATTGTGTCATACGTTTTGTAAACAAAGTAATGAGAAATTATAATCATCATTCATTATATATATATATATATATACACGAGCTGTTTTCTATCATTTATTTATTTCCTATATTCTATTCCATAGTAATTCTGCCCGAGGGCAGATCTTTCACTGCAATCATTGCATTTTCATGTTATGCTTTGCAGCTTTACTAGGGAACTGTAGGCGTGGTAGCTTCCCGTTTCTTTCCACATCGGTGAAGAATGATGATGATAATGATAAGGATGATGATGGCCGGATGATTTTCGGGGACCGTTGGGATCTAAGCTTCCTGACATTTATCTTACAGGTGATAAAAAAACCCGAAAAAATCTCAGAAGCCTGTCCCAACCGGTAATATTTCCATATATATATATATATATATAAATGTATGTATGTAATGAAGCCTGTTATAATGTGTAGGCATTATGAAAATTAACGACGTTATTAAATAATAATAAATAAAAAAAATACACCTGACCAGAATCGAACGTGGGCACGCGTCGTCGGAAAACGAGCATCTTACCGACTGCTCCACTGAAGCGAACGATACGAATGCTGCATGAAGAGAGACTTATGCCGTCCGCTTCATACTCAAACCAGCCAGAACATATAAAAACGTACTGGTGTGAATCGCTCTTCAAAACTAACTTTCCATCATCAAGAGTTGCGCTATTATTTTTTTTTTCAAAGGCTGTACATTAACATATTTGTATGAAGTAGACATATCAAATAAAATTATTAATTTTAATGAACCATGGGAATAATAAATTCAGTAATGAAACCTTGGCCAGTCCAGAGAGATACCAGAATACGGTTATACAAAACCTTAGCAAGATCTGTACTTTGCTACGGCAGTGAGGTATGGAATTTGAGGAAATGAGATGCATGAGTTATACAGCAGGTTATACGAAATGGGGTCAAAAACGCAATGCTGATGTCTTGAAGGAACTAAGTTTAGAACCGGTCATTGAATACATACATACGTAGATACCAAAACAACTGGATGAATCATTTGCGACGAATGAGTTCAGATAGAGTTCCCAAGGCCATGTTCGTTATTGTCCAACAGGAAAGAGATCTCTGGGCCGTCCAAGGAAACGCTGGATACAAAATTCATCAGTGAGATCATAACAGGGCTGTAGGCCTTAGACTTGGTTGGATGAAGAATAAGAATATAAAACATGTGATTTCCAAGATAAATTACTCTTCATTAGTATTATTATATTAAATTGTACTGCAAGTTTTTCCGACCATTTTATAAGATCGTATATTACTAAATTGAGACAGTATGAAGCAAATGTAAGACCTACTTTATCCTTCTATATTTCATTATATTACACAACACAATCATACCAACTGAAATATATAGGACTGTACACAAATTCTTGCATATAAAAAGGTATGAAAAGATAATGAAAATACGGAATTATGAATGTTAAGATATGTTATTATTTGTAAGAAAAAATATTGATTAGATTTTGAAATAACTATTGGGTCTGAAATATCTGTTGAGAAAATAATTTACATTAATTTTGTTAAATATTGTGATGCGTCATAGTAAGAAACAGTGGTCTCGCATTGGTAGAAATAGATTTGCGAATTGCCGACTCGCGAGTCGAAAGATCCGCGCAGTTCAACTAAATGTCTAGGTTCTCATTCCAGAAATCTCTACGAATCTCTACTTCCCCTTTCGGGAAGGATCGATGGCCAGAAATTTCCTTACTGGAAAGGTCTGTATCATACGCCTAGAAAGTTAATCACCTCCTATATAATCTGAGCCGAAGAAGGAACCAATCATTCGCGTTTTTGACAGCGATAAGTGAACTGAGAGAGAAAGAGAGAAAGAGAGAAAGAGAGAAAGAGAGAGAGAGAGAAAGAGAGAGAGAGAGAGAGTAAGAGCAAATTATAGCGAGTGAACTCATCAGAGACTATAACATAATTGTGAAACAGATCAACTTTAAATCAAGATTAATTGTTAGTGCAAATTATGAGTGAATTGCTACTGATAATTTGTAGAGTTTATTACGCTCTAATTTAACCCAGGAAGTTACTACAGACCTTACGGGCTACGCCAGTGTCCCCTACGTACAGGGGTAGATGTTGCCAAACTCGTAATAACGGTATTTGTTTATAGAGGGGTGGAGGGGAAGGGTAGCAGTACTGTTTCCAAATCTATGTACTATACATTTAAAAAACCGTTTTTCTTTTACGGCATGCAAACTAGTTTTATATAGTAAATATGAAAGTCAACACTTCCACACAGGATAGTACAGGTCCGCACGAGTTCAGTGACAAGTGGTAACTGTTTTTTTCCTTCAAGAGGGGGCGGCGGCTGGACGGCTACAACTTACAACTCTGTACCTGCTGTGTTGCTTATTTCAGTTTTATTTAAGGATTTCTCTCAAGAAAATACTTTAAAATGGCAAACCAGTGCCCTATTCCAAACACACAGTAACTTCCTGGGTTGAATCTGAGTGTAAGTTATAGTGAAATATTACACCATAATTTGTATGCATTATTTACGCCATAATCGACGTGAAGAATACCCTACGGCCACTTTTTAATTTTTTTTATTAAGAGCCCCGCCACCATCTCCCTGGGTTTCCTCGGGCTTAATGCCCATATCCCCAGGTCTGCTCTTGTCCCTAATTACTCTCTGCTGTTTTTATTTTGTTCATTTTCTGTATGCAAGTTTCGGGTGTTTGTTCTTAATACTACTTATATACAGTTATGTTTACATATTAATCCATAACCTAAGTCTAAAGTCTTAAATCTACTACCTAATCTAGTAATATTTGCATGGTGTTGTTTAACCTAAGTGTTAAAACTAATACTTAATTTACTAACTTACAACTAACTTATTACTAGATTACATCTAATCCCTTCTTCTTTGTCTGCGGATGTCCTCCTCTTGGCGTTGAGTAAGGATCCATCCGATGAACCTTTTCACCGCCTGGTATGGCTGTTTTTCTGTCCAAAACCGTAGAGGAGGCGGCCAGTTCATATCACCGTTTAGAGCAGCCTCACGTAAGTCCCTTCGTCTGGCCTCATATTTGACGCATTCGTACAGGACATGTTGTACAGTGTCCAGCTCTGTTCCGAAGCAATCGCAATGAGGCGTTCGTGTGAGGCCTCTTTCATGGAGTTTGGCTTTGAAAGAGCCGTGGCCGCTCAGGATATGGTGACTTGGTTGGATCCAAGTTTTTTTTTTTTTTAGCCTTTCTTTGATGTTAGGCAGAAATTCGTACTTCTGCCGCTTCACATCGTTCTTGCCATTCATCGGAAACACTTTTCTGGACAATCCGTCTGATGGTGTCTCGTTCATCTGGTGTCTGGTATAAGTCTGGCGCGATCACAGTGTCGCCGACTAGTATCGTTTGGTCTCTTCTGAATTTAAAGTTTTGTATTCATTGAGCGATATACAGATCGATAGGTAGGACTCCTGCGATCACTGGCAGGCAAACCCCAGGCACCGTATTGTATGCTTTTGTAACTATTATGAGGAAGTGGCGTTGGGCAGAATATATTATGTAATGTATTTTCATTATAACATATATGCCTACGTCATATTTGCAACCCGAACGAAGGTCACAATTATTGTGTATCGCCTCCCACACACAATGATAACGTGACAATAAACGCACACGAGGTCAGTACATATTTATCAGTAAACGATAGCAACAATGTAAAAGACATATCTACGGCTTAATTGATGTTCGGCATTATTCATACTTGATGACAGTGAAATTCTCTTTTCCATTGTGTTTTTATTGCGTACAACATTATTTATCCCATATGTCATACCTTTAGGCAGTTAACATTTAGAAATGTCCTCATGTATTCGGAAATTGTCGGTATAAAACAAGAATGACTCATTGTATGGTCTTTCTTTGATACTTTTCCTCAGATATCATAGTTTTATTCCAAGGATGTAGTGGAAATAATAGTTAAGGACTACACTTATGGTCTAATTAACAGATAAACAGATAAGGAAACAATTTCCAAGATGAAAGGTGACACAAAATAAGGGGGGAAATCCTCTTTATGTTCTAAACACAATACTCGGATGGTAATTAATTAAGCTTTTGCAGAAAGCTCATTCTCATGGTGATACACTAGCTAATAGGCTCAAGTTTCCATTCTACTAGTGTTAAAAATCTATCCCAACTATTACAAATTTAAAACAGAGCAATATGTAACCTACTAGATAATATCCGGCCTGCTACGCCTAAATAAATAAAATGTGTTTTTATGTTTGGTTGAATGAGTAAATAGAAAAATAATTATAAATTTATATCTTCATTAATTTTAGATACTCCGTGCTGATTACGCAGCTCGGAAATCTACTTATCCCGATCTTCTTGGCATCAATGAAATAAAAGACAAATATAGTAATTGTGAGTTATCCGTAAAATATAGACATATGGGTCGCGAGTATTTTATACAATATTTTGAGATATTTAATTTTGTGTGCATTAATTCTGCGTATTTGTTATGGTTTAGGCAGCGCAAGCCATTTTAGCGTCCAAAAAGCGACATTTTTAGTTCACCGTTCAGTGGAACGCCCCTATAGTATGTACGGCAGTATATCATATACGTTAATTGTCCCAGAGAAGTTATCTCAGCGACGGTGAAACCCCATTCAAATCGATAAAATAGTTTTGAGTCAATAGAGGACAGACAGACTCATCCATTTGTGTGTGTATGTGTGTGTGTGTATTTATATTAAATGTTTGATATTGAGCAATGCAAGCTTAATATGACATGGCAAGAAAAATAAATACTGGGACATATAAGAAAAATTAATATTTCTACTAGACTTGCTCGGTTGCGTAATCTGTAGCACACTGGGGTATCAACCCAGATGTCCGGGTTAAAGTCCCTTACGAGCATTTATTTTTGTTATGTCATATATATATATATATATATATATATATATATTATATGGCATAAGAAAAATAAATGCCGGGATTTAAACCCGGACCTCTGGATTGATATTCCAGTGCTCTACCACTTAAGCTACCAGGCAAATCTAGTACAAACATGTATTTTTCTTATATAAATATTTTCTATTATTACGAGATGTAGCGGAAACTCGATCTCCACTGCCACCTAGTACCTCATATAACAAGTAAGCAAATTAAAGAAAATATTTTTACTTTATAGCAGTAACGCTTTTTCGATGTTATAATTAAATTTTTGACATTGAACAATGCTTGCTTAATATGACACAGGAAAAAATATATATATACCTCATACGTCCCGCGTGGGAACATGGGTACTCCCTAGCGGGAGTTTCTCAATCAGGCTAATTAAGTTGTGCTTATTTGCCTACAGATGTCAACGAGTGGCACGTAGGTAGCACGTCGCTTCAATGAGACACAGTAGGCAAGGAAAGTATTACATGGATGGATGAAGATCGGTTTAATTTTGCACAGATGCCTTTTATTCAGGCTTACGGTATTTTTACAATCTTGAAAATCTTAAGACTTGGTCCTCATGGCTTTAAGTCCCTCCCGGAGGACTTGTCCCTTGGAATTTATATAATATAGTATATAAAAATGAATGTTTGCTTGATTGTTTGTGCGCTGCAATACTGTTCATTCAATTGTGACGGGGCTTTTTGCAAAATGTTCAGGAGATTCTCAGGATGAACATAGGCTATAAGAGGGTTGTAATACTCAATCCCTTCACCCCTAAAAATCACTCTTTGTAATGTAAAACGTGAAAAAGTAGCTTTTTGAACGCTTAAGGCGTGCGCTGCCCATACCATAACAAATACATAAAATTAATGTGCACAGAATTGAATTCGGTATCTAAAAAAACTACAAAAATGTCCGCGACAGCACATGTTTATTTTTTATGAATAACTCGTAATAACCAGTTTTGTCTTTCAGGGATGCCAAGAAGATCGGGATAAGTAGATTCAAGGGGAAGCGTAGCAGCGCACGACGGGTATTCTTTTACAGATAACTCACAATAACGAATTTTGTCTTCCAGCTCATTTATGTCAAGTGTACCGATATTAGGTCTAGGCATTGTTTTCAAGTATTTAATATAATAAAAAGGAATTTTATTCAAATGTGATATAGGCCAAAATCTAAAAGAGTAATAATAATCCGAATTATACCGAGTTTATACTCAAAATAATCAGGTAACCATTTGTAGTACAATGAAAATAAAAAATAAATTGAGAATTAGAACAGTATAATATTTTTATATATAGTTTAATAAATTACATACGTCATAGAGTGATTACTCAGGAAAAGTCAGGTATAACTCATGGTTTTTTCCACCGATCGCGTTGCTGAACAGAATGGGAAAGGAATCCAAACTTTCCCTTTGTAATAAAAGACACGTCCAAGGTACTTGTCATACAGACATAAATCCCCAAACTAACAAATGGCATTTTACACAATAAGATACAAAATGACAGGTTTTCCAATGTTAACGAGCATGGGATGCTCTCCAAAACCAATCAAGATAAAAATATATTGACATGACAGGAGAAGTCTTTATCGGAGATGTGGCATTAGTAAATCGTTATAGGAAAAAATATATAATTAGTTTTGCCAATCTAAGAAAAAAATATATAGAGGGTTTGGACATCCCTCAGTAATGGATAACGGGCGTAAACCAGCATCTTTGGAAATATGATATAGAAAAGAGGGGAACCAACCCCAAAACTTGTAACATTTGTTAATTTGTAAAGAGGCCCAAAGCATATATGTGGGCGGGATCATAAAACACCTAATAAACTAAATAAATTATTCTCGAAGAGTATCGCACGATAGTTAGCTGCTAGTCTTACGTCTAACAGGGCGCACTTGCTCGTTAGCTAATACAAAACTTGCTTGTTGGCCCTCAGTCTAACAGGGCACATTTAGTTGTTAGTCCGACGTCTAACAGGACGCACTTGCTTGTTGGCCCTCAGTCTAACAGGACACACTTAGTTGTTAGGCCTACGTCTAACAGGGCACATTACTAGATCGTCTCCTACATTGTGCTTTGGAACTCTACGAAGCAGTCGGAGGACCGACTGGTGTATACGTCTACCAGAATATATAATTCATTATGTTAATTCTACGCCAGCCTCCAGTCATTTACCTATTAACATATCACTTCAATCTTCCTTGCGTCAACCTCTGGTGAGAATCCAGCTCCTACCGAACCCTAACCTGAGCTAGTCCCGAGCAACACATTAGTCCTCGTATCTTATCCTGGACAATAATTAAACCATCCCGGACTAAAATCCTGCTTCACAAGAAGATCGGGATAAGTAGATTCCCGCGCAACACAGGGAATCAGCACGATTTTGAAAAATCGTTGTCGTGGTTTATACTTATGCTATGTGATTACCCGGCGTTGTTTGGATATTTATTTATCCCAATCTTCTTTCCATCAATCAGTTTAGTAACTCCACACATTATGGATTCGAACTATTCTTGGTCAATTAGAAAATATTATATTTTACTCTTTCTCGTCCCCTTTTCCTTAAGGGTGCTAGAGGTCAAATGTGGGCTTAAATGACATTGAAGATGTTATCAATCAGATAAGAGATCCCGAAAACCATGGTTTTAATCTCTGTCATTTTTGGCATTTTATTTTCCATTCTTTCTATCCCCTTAATTGAGCTTAGATGTTATCAGCTTAATCAACTTAGAGACCCCGTAAATTGAGGATTCGTCAGTATTCTCGGCCACTTTTAACATCTTATTTTTCACCCCTATTCACTTTATTTCGCCATCGTAGGAGCGCTAGGGTCAAACTTAGGATTAAATACCATCTGTTTGTCATCAATAATCAGCTTAACGACCCCAAAAACTATGGATTAATACTTACTTAGTTATTCACTGGCACTATTGAACCCGTAGGTTTATGGCCGCGCGGACATAAGCTCTCCATACATCCCTATCCTGAGATAATGCTTTCCAATCATTCCCTGTATAATCTAATTCCCTCAAATCATAGTTAATGTTATTCTCCCACCTCATTCTTGGTCTACCAACTGGGCGTTTTCCCTCTGGCTTTCCTACAAGAAGCTTCCATGCAAGTCTTTCATTCCTCATACGTGCAACATGTCCTGTCCATCGCAGTCTACGAGACTTAACTGTTCTTATTATATCTGGCTTCCTATAAAGACCACGTAGTTCATTGTTATATAGTCTTCTCCATTCACCTGTCTGTTCATCTCTCTTTGGTCAAAAAATTTTCCTAATTACTTTATTCTCAAATACCTGTAATCTTCTTTCCTCCCTTAAAGTAAGAGTCCATGTTTCGCACCCATATAATATAACTGGTAGAATAATAGTTTTGTATATTTTCAGTTTAACGTTTTTTGAAAGGAGTTGGGATATCAAGAGTCTCTGCAATGCATAATAGAATTGAGCCTATGTTTAATTTCTTTGTGCATCTCATTCCTTTCTGTGATTATTGTTCCTAGGTATTTGAATTCAGCCATTTCCTCAAAATTTCCCTCATTACTATGGATACTAATCCAAATCTATTTTCCTTTTTGTTTTCACATTTTATGGCTCCCTCTCTCTTAATAAGGGTGCTACGAATCAAATTTGGTCTTAAATGTCACCGGACAGCCACTAGTGAGCGTAGCGACGCACAGAACTATGAATTTGATACTAATATTTGTTGTGTTTGATTGTTTTTTTTTTTAATTTACCCTCTCATCTCTCTTGGGTGTGCTAGGGGTCTCTTACTTCCATGGAACCATTTCTAGGATGTTAGTTAATGTGTACCGAATTTGGTTAAAATTACTCCAGGTGTTCTAGAATTATTCTAGAACATATATAGGTTGTAATAAATAAGTTTTCCATTTTATCCCCCCTTTTACTTCCTAGGGGTGCTATATATATATATATATATATATATATATACGTATATTATATATTCTCCTAACCAGTAATTAACTTACATACAGGTCTATAAGTTAAGGGCATTGCAATAAAAATGTGAAAACATGGTTTAACTCTCTCCATGGCACGACACGACAGGAGTAGGTAGCCCTTGACCTACCATCCGGCGCGGCGATGCGGTTGTTACAGAGATGGTCATTCATCCAGTCTGTGCAGGGGTGATATGGGGTCAGAATTGTTGGATCCTCCAGTCTTTACAGCTAGGTATCTCGCAGAACCGCTACTTATTGCAGCTCCCAAATTTCTCTCGATACAGATTGAACCGTCCCATCCAGGCCGAAAATCCATCAGAAATGTACGGTATATTTCCTAAGACTCAAACAACTGTAAATCTCATAGCTCTGTCCCATTGCATGCTGTCTTAGGAATTCGAGTGCAGAGCGGGACATAAATTAAGTTATAAACATAATAAATCTTAATTAAATAAACATTTAAAAATCCATGGCACAACATATCCTATGAGTCAATGTCTATCGAAGGGGTTTCTGTCAATGTCTGGCAAATGGCAGAGTCACGTGGTTATTGTGATGATGCCCATCGCCCTTGTTTTCAGTTTTCTTAACCGTTGAATGGACCCAGTTCCAAAACCCTTACGGAAAGAAATACTTATCTAGCAAACCCGTTATACGAACCCTGAAAAGCAAGTTAGATACGCTAACAATATACCACGCAGCCGATCATAACCAAACCACAAAAAGTATTACAAATTGTAAATACGACAGTAACATTATTATTACTACAAATAATGTGCGACGGCACAAATTAAAAAAAAATCAATATTAACTCTCAATCTGACAATCGAAAATTCTGTTATCGCATAAACTTTAGAGATGGGAACAAAACTGTTAAAATTTAATGTATATGTAGGGTACAAGTTATATTATATGTTTAGCTTCTATAGGAAAAAATTACTGTGAGGTTTAATTGAAGATTATATTAAAATGTTTCATACCTCACCTCATACCCAGTCTTCTAACTAGACCGGTTTCAAAGCCTGGGCAGCTTCATCTTCAGTCGACTGATGTTATGTCAATCAGAAGAACTGCTTCTTGCAGGCTTCTTGTTAGCTGCCCAGGTTTTGAAACCGGGTCAAGTTAGAAGACTGAATATGAGGTGACGTATGAAACATTTTAATTTAATCTTATATTATATGTGTTCTAATGCCACCCACCGCACTTTACGTGCTGCCAGTTACTATAATGGTGGAATCACTCTGTAAGGTGAAGAACAGAAAAGTTTAAAACTGTTTTGAATTAATATTCGATACGTATCATGGAATCAATATGTATTTTGCAACGTATTAAATTAAATGTATTTAAATTGTTTTAATAGTTTTGAATTGCATTATTAAACGCTAAGGAATACACATTTGCATAATGTAACATCTAGAATTAACAAGAATGTTAATTTACAATATTTAAATACACTTACATGGTTTAGCAGTATTAAAATGAAACGACTTCAGTATAGGGAGGACAATATACAGGATGAATATAAATTCATATTACAGACTTTGAGGGCTTATAGTTGGGATCATGAAGGTTAACTTTTGCATAAGAACACGTCTCCGGAAACTTGCCGTTTCCCCGTTGTTAACAAAACACTGCCACAACACAAGTTAAATTTTCATTTCTACTCCTTACTGTTTTTCATAACTTCTGCTTCCTCGTACAAAAAAAAAGCGCTACCAAAACTCGCGTCAACAAATTTTCCTCTGATTCCAAAGGGGTCTTGTAAATTGGACTCTTCATGTAACCTCACACGAAATAATCCAGCGGAGCCAAGACGAACAAATGTCTTATCGCTATCAGAAACACAACTTTATTACTTTCTGCCTTCGTCACGGATATATAGGCGAGGAGGAATTTTCTAGGCACTCGGTCTATACACTTCCAGACATGGAAGACTCTGGCCACCGATCTTTCCCGAAAGAGGAATGAGAGACTCAGAGATCTCTAGAATGAGAGCCCAGACAATTCGATGCTTGGAGCGGGCCTTGCGAGTCTGCGACTCGCGAATCTATTCCTACCAATGCCAGACCAATATCCTCGCCTTCGCTCGTGAAATTCAAACGACGTTATTGCGACGCGTCACAGTATATATATAGCCAATATCATATGGAATTAGCAGCTTTATTTTTATATTTCAATAATAATAATAATAATAATAATAATAATAATAATAATAATAATAATAATAATAATAATAATAATAATAATAATAATGCTTATTCGTAAAAGAAGGAATTAATTTGGCTATTGAAAAACACACGGCTTCTTACATGCAATAAACATTTCTTACGTGGCACGAACAGTCTTTATATTTTGCATTTCCTTTACGAAGCCAATTATTTAATCAAATTATAAGTTATTATTATTACTATTATTTTAACATGTTTTTTGTTCTTTCCTTGTCATCTGTATATTGTGTAGCCACGTTTTCATATTGTGTATTATTATTGTATATCTGGCTTAACTTGGAAAAGAGAGAGATGGAGATATAAGAGTAGATCCTTTGACCGCTTCCCCTCATTTACAAAAGAAAGAACCTACCCTGTTGACAGTTTTCGTCTTTCCCCTTTTACCCCTATTAACATCTGGTGAAGAAATACCGACAACACTGGTGCGAGTTAGAGCTGAGCACAGCTGCCTCTTTCTACAAATTTCTTGCAAAGTTAAGGCGGGCGGGCTATAATCAAGTTGTAGATAATTCATAATTATTATATGTGTAATTTAACCCTGGTGAAGTGGAAGAGAAGACCTTATAGTCTTAACTCGACCAGGTAAAATAATAATTAAACCATTACACGACTTCATTCTCCTGCTCAAGGCTAGAATCTCGGGACTTCTCATTATATTGCTGGCATCAGAGTTAATGATGAACTTCCCCACCGGCATCGAATATCCAAGAATAGAAAAACTTCGGAATGACATCTCAATTAATTCCATCCACTGGAAGGCCCATTTCTCTTCATATATTTGTGTCAGAGTCTTAGTGATATTAACATACCCCTTAACGAATCTCCTGTAGTAAGTACCTAGGCCCAAAAAACCGACGTTTGTTCCTTGCCTTGGGCCTCTCCTAGACAAACTGCAACTTCTTTGGATCTGTAACAATTCCGTCTATCTGTACAATGTGTTCCAACTAACTAACTCACTGGCACTATCGAACCCGTAGGTTCATGGCTACGCGGACATAAGCTCTTCATACATCCCTATCCTGAGCCAATGTTTTCCAATCATCCCCTGCATAATCTACTTCCCTCAAATCATAGTTAATGTTATTCTCCCACCTCATTCTTGGTCTACAAACTGGGCCTTTTCCCTCTGGCTTTCCTACAAGAAGCTTCCATGCACGTATTTTATTCCCCATTCGTGCCACATGTCCTGCCCATCGTAGTCTACGAGACTTAACTGTTCTCATTATATTGACTTCTTATAAAGACCATGTAATTCACTGTTAAGCAGTCCTCTCTATTCATCTGTCTCTTCATCTATCTTTGGTCCAACATTTTTCCTAAGAACTTTATTCTCAAACACTCGTAATCTCATTTCCTCCCTTAAAGTAAGAGTCCATCTTTCGCATCCATATAATATAACTGGTAGAATAATAGTTTTATATATTTTCAGTCTAACGTTCTTTGAAAGGAGTTGGGAAGTCAAAAGTCTCTGTAATGCATAATAACACGCATTTCCAGAATTGATCCTATGTTTAATTTCCTTGTGCATCTCATTCCTGTTTGTGATTATTGTTCCTAGGTATTTGAATTCAGCCACTTTCTCAAAATTTCCTTCATTTGTCATTAGCTGTCCATTTCCATATATAATGTATTTCTATGTGTCATCATATATTTAGTTTACAATGTGTTCCAGATAGCGAAATTCCAGTTGTACTTCTTGTGATTCAGCTTGCTATAGAATCCCGAATATCCTACGAAGGGTAACTTTCTCCTCTTCGAAGCTCAGTCCTCTATCGACGACGTCGTTGAGACACAATAAGCAAGTGTCATATATGATGTCGCTCATGACTGCCTGTATGAGACGTTGTAAACTGGAAGGACCATTATTACATAAGCCTTAACTATGCAGTACCATTTTCCTAGATCAATGGAGAATGCGACATTCGCATTGTCTTCAGGATGAAGCACCATCTGTCAGTAGTTCAGCTTAAGTTCGAGGGGGATAACCAGAGAGATCCGCCTAGGTGTTCGGCGTGTCGTCGATCCTTGGAAGAGGGAACAATTATTCTTAGTGACTTCATCCAGTCTTCTGTTGTCCAGACAGAAACTTATCTATCCATTCTTTTTCTTTACTAGCAGCATACACCAATATCAAAGGTTATCAGATTCCTCGATATATACGTTAGTCAGTCACAGCAACCATTTCAGTCGGTCTTGGATCTTCAATACATTACAAAATATCGAAGTAATAAAACATCCTCTTTAATTAATTCTGGGTTAGCCGATATGATCGATCCATTTGCAATTGTATTATATTTGACCATACTATTCAGATCAATTACATTGATTTGTTGATAATGAGGTACATGAATAATAGAGAGAGGAAGTAAAGGAGGGCGTGACTTCACATTACAATCTATCAACCAGAATTCTGCCGTTCTCTCAACAGTAACAAAACAAACTCGTTTGTAGTTTCTAATGGCACTGTAATAAACACTCTATCATTCATTATTTCTCAAAGTTTTCTCTTACGGCACGGAAATACTTCAAACAAGTGACTCAATATTATTTTAATTATTATTTTCTGTCGTTCCTCCTTTTCTAGGATTTACATTCTCCATATAACCCAATCCCTAAGGGCTAGCCTGTAGCAGAGAGATAATTCTTAACCACACACAATATAGGCACACAGATGGCTCCTCTCCCTCGTTCTGAGATTAGCAGAGCCAGCAGAGGTCAATACAACAGTATTTGTCTGATAATAGTTTGTAAATAGTTTTTTTTATTTATTTCAGGATTGTTTCTGTTATTTACACAGGTATCCTCAACAAAAATATACAATTTTTTTCTTCCACACTTCCCGGTCTTGCGTGTCCGCTTCTGTCATATTTCTCTTCTTCACATTGTCTTAAATTCCCTTTATCCACGTTGGCTTTGATCTACTACGTTTCCTTTTTCCAGGCGGTATCCATTTCAATACTTCTTTGTTTGTTTCAGTGTCCCTTCTTCTCATTATATGTCCATACCATCTTAGTTGGATTTCTTCAATCTCTTGTACAATATCCTTTTCAACATTCATTACTTCTCCTATTGTATTATTTTTTACTTTATCTAATTTTAGAGGAAGAGATCCAGTGAGATCCAAAATTATTGTAGAAAATCAAAGTATAGAACAGGTGTCTAGTTTCAAATATTTGGGCTGTGATGTTGGCTACAATGTGGAAAGAGATATTGACTCCAAAATAAATAAATTTCAGATGGTGTGTGGAAAAATACAGAGAAGATTCAAAAATAAAATTAGAAAATAAATAAAGATAAAAATGTATAATGTTATGGCGGTTCCCACAATATTGTAGGGATGTTAAACTTGGGCACCAATGAAAAAATAAAAGGATAGAATACAGACGGCGGAGATGAGGTTCCTAAGACAAGTTAAAGGATGTACAAGACTTGATAGAATAAGAAATGAGGATATAAGAGAAGAATTGAAAGTACAGCCTTTATTGGATAAGGTCACGAATTACAGACAGAAATGGATTGATCATATGGATGGAATGAGTATGGAGAGATATCCATTGTTAGCAAGAAATTATCAAGCAAGAGGAAGACGTGATGTTGGAAGACTTAGAAGACGTTGGGCTGATGCATTATGAAGTCGGAGCGGGCAATTGCCTAATCCCTGGAGTGATGATGATGATGATATAATTTTGATATTTTTGCCAATCTTCTTAAAGAGTCCATTTCTGTGACTAATAATTTATTTAATACTAGCTAATACCCGGAGTACGCTGCTATGCCTAAACAAATAAAAATTAATGTTATTTTATGTCTAGTTTAATAAGTGGGAGGAAAAATAATTATACATTTATATATTTTAGATACCTCGTGCTGATTACCCGGCGTTAACCGAGAACCTACTTATCCCGATCTTCTTGACGTAATTGAGCTCAAATACGAAAATTAATGTGTTTTATGTTTAGCTAAATAAGTAAAAAGAAACATTGATACCGTAATTATTTTTAGATGCCCCGTGCTGTTTACCCGGCGTTGTCCGGGAATCTACTCATCCCTGTCTTCTTGGAATAAATGAGCTGAAAGACAAAAATTAATGTACTTCTTATGATTCATTGAATAAATAAAATGAAAAATAATTATAAATGTATATCGTAATTATTATAAGATTCCCCGTGCTGATTACCCGGTGTTGCCCGGGATTCTAATTATCTCGATCTTCTTGGCATAAATGAGCTAAAAGACAAAACTCGTTATTGTGAGTTATCGGTAAAAGAATATCCGCCATGTGCTGCTATGTTTGCACAGAAATCTAGTAGGCCTACTTGTCTCGATCTTCTTGGCATCAATGAAAGACAAAAATGCTTATTGGGAGTTATCCGTAAGAGATAATCATATGCTATCGCGGACTTTTTGTAGAGCTTTTTTGAGATATTCAATTCTGTGTATATTAATTTTGTGTATTTGTTATGGTTTAGGCAGCGTAAACCATTTAAGCGCCCAAAGAGCTATTTTTTTCACGTTTTCCACTACATAGGGTGATTTTTAAGGGTGTAGGAGTTGATTTGTGTATCACAACTCTATTATAGCCTACGTTCATATCGGGAATCTCCTGAACATTTTGCAAAAAGCTCCATCACAATCGGATCAACGGTATGGCCGCGCATAAAGTACGAAGAAACAAACAAACATTCATTTTTATGTAGGCCTATTAGATTAACATTTCTAAAATGTTGATAGGATTAATTTGTCCACCGCTGTGGTCTCGGCCACGTACGCAGCGGGCCCGTGTTCGATCCCCAGTCTAGACAATTTTTCTGGTGGTAGTTTTTGAGGGTTTTTCGTCTTCTGTGTGACAAATGTCAAGAAACTTTAAGACCTAAACGTTCTCAAACATCATCTGACCATCATAATCGCATTCGCCATGTTTAGTATGTTTCGTCTTAATGATGTGATGTCCCGGAAGACGCCATTACATGGAGCTGATCACTCATTCAGGGAGGCCCTCCACGTCCGTGTGTGGTCAAAAGCATGTGTGTGCTCCACAGTTTAAAATCCTGCTCCCGAAAGGTCGTGCACTGTAAGGCCCGGGTGGGTTGTGGAATGTAAAAAGTACCTGTAACCTGAGAGGATAAACAGAGATAAAGAAAGAAAAATATAATATTACGTTTTGGTGCGATCGTGTACACAATCACGATTTGAGAACACGATCCTGCTTCCTGTCACCCCACGACACAAAATCTCCGACTATTTTATTGCATCCATTGTTAGACTCCGGGATACCCAAGTGGGCTGCCGGACATTAGTTTCTTTTAAAATAAATGTAAATACATTTATATTATAATAGGTCTCTCAGCAGATCAGGATATGGTTTCTGATCTTTTGTTTCACTAATAATATTAATTTGTTAATTTTCATTCCAGTTTGATTTATATAAACATGTACCTTTACTTATAAAAGTATTAATTGTTTTATGTTGTGATTTTATGTATTTTTCTGCATTATTGTTTGAATGGAAGAGAATATCTTATGTACTTGACTCTGCCAGTTTAAAGGTATTATTCTTTTTATTAATTTGAACAGCAGAGTTAGACCACAAATACTTATTTTTCACTCAACCAATGAAATGAAACTGCATGCAGAAAAGTAATATAATATAGGCCCTATGCAAAAATAATGTTACAAATACAAGAAAACAGATGTATTCATCTGGTTATAGAGTTATTGCAAACAATTTAGATAAGAAAGCCAGGGACTTTGCCAAAAATACCTGATAAAATTGTTTGAATTTTATACTAAAATTTGAGTAAAAAGTAATGTCGGGTATAAATGTCTTCATATCTCCAATGGGACTAGATGATGTTAAACTAATAAGAATTATTCTTATTTTCCGTATTTAGCTTTTGAAGAATCTGTGAAATTGTCGGCAAATCTCTAATTATGGTCTAAAGCATCCCATATCATTCCATGCGCTTATCTTTGTTTGATTAATGTATACATAATTTATTAGTTCCCTTGATACTGGGAGCTCCTGATTTGTCCTTCACACGAATAAATATGTATAATAAATTATGAAGTTAAACTTTACCTATGCCAAAATATATAGTGGACATAGCAACAGGATTCAAAGAATCGATCATAAGAAGACTAAGAATTGTAGTTTTTTGAAATATTTAAGAATGAACATTATTCCAGATGAGTTTATGGTATAACGTGTGCATAAATATAGTATCATACTTTAAACTGCTACTACGTCGCTTTGGATAATCGTATCTAAATGAAATTGGTGTCAATCAAAAGAGAAACTCAAAAAGTTTCGTGCATGTTGACAATGTCAACAATGGAGCATAATGGACAACAATACAGAAACTAAACTAAATTTAATCATTTTTTTGTGGTCGATATGAGTTCGTTGTTGGATATTTAACAAACAGGTTAAATGTGAATGTTTGCTGTGCTTTTGAAATTGTGTTGTTATTAAAGAAGTTATGAAATAAGTTTTAAGGAGTTAAGACGAACTCACAAGAACGTAGTTGGTGTGTTTTGGAATATCACACCACGGAGAGTCCGATGCTGGTTCAGCTTGCTTTTAGGCGAAGGTTTCAACATCAGGCTCCTACACACAAGTCAATTTTGAAGTGGTACCGTGATTTTGTGGATCGTGGCTGCATATGTATTCAAAGGAAAGACCATTCAGGGAGACCTTCTGTCAATGCAGGAATTGTGGATCAAGTGCGGGAGGCATTTGTGCGTAGTCCCAAGAAGTCTGTCCGTAGAGCTAGTCAATAGTTGAACATCCCTAAACCCACCGTATCTAAGATCCTACGTACACGACTGAAGTTCCAGCCCTTCAAACTCCAATTAGTGCATAAGTTGAAATCTTATGACCATACAAAGCGATTAGATTTCTCTGAGCATTTAATGGCACTAATGAAGTATAATGAAGAACTGTCAGAAAAATAAATTTCAGTGATGAGGCAACTTTCCACGTTAGTGGAAAAGTGAACAGGCATAATGCTAGGATTTGGCGGAGTGAGAATCCAAACACCATTGTGGAAGTTGAAAGAGACTCCCTTAAAGTGAATGTCTTTTGTGCCGTATCGAAACGAGAATGGCCCATTTTTCTTTATGGAGGCCACTGTCAACGGTGCAAATTATCTTTATATGCTCACTGAATGGTTATTTCCACAATTGGAACAAGAAGAAGGCAATGAATATATTTTCCAGCAAGATGGAGCACCTCCTCATTGGCATTTGCATGTTCGGGAGCATCTGAATGACCGGCTTCCAGAAGATGGATTGGACGTGCCGGAGATGATAATGCTTTCTATAAGTGGCCGCCGAGGTCACCTGACTTGACGGTCTATGACTTCTTTTTATGGGGTTACATAAAGGATCGTGTCTATGTACCCCCATTTCCTCAAAATCTGTAAGAAGTGCAGCTTCGTATCATTGCTGCCATCCAGTCCATTTCTTCACATATGTTGGAGAGTGTGTGGCGTGAATGGGAATATCGCCTCGATGTCTGCAGCGTCACTCGTGGGGGCCACATTCAATGTGTATGAGGTATAGCAAAAACTTTTGAGTTTCTGTTTTGATTGTCACCAATTTCATTTAGATACGGTTATCCAAAGCGACGTAGTAGTAGTTTAAAGTATAATACTATATTTGTGGACACGGTGTGTTAGCTGGGTGTGACATTATTCTCTTAACATTTACAGGTTTCTACATAACTGTAATCATAAATCGATTTGCAGACGCTCCCAATGTTCGTGTATTGTAGGCGTGTCATATGCCATTAGAAAGGAGAGAAGCTACAATAATTTTCAGACTTGTAGGAGCCAAACAATTTTGAAGATATTTTTTTTTTTATATCATTCAAATGTTTTCTCAATTTTTTATATAGAAATGTGAAATTTTACAACACATTGCTCAGACATTTCAAACTACATTTTCAAGGAAACTTAAGATAATGAATATCATTTTTAAATGTATCTAAACTACACATGAATATAAATATAATTAAGAGTATAAAACAAGAAATAGGCAAAATCTGAATATATAACGCCATCTTAATTAGCAGATACTAACGCCTAATTTTTAGGTTTCTATTTTTTTAAATTTCTAAGACGTTAGGAGAGAAAAACAATAATATTAACTAATCCACTGGCACTATTTAAGTTCATGGTCGCGTAGACAAACTCTCCATACGTCGCTATCCTGAGCTAATATTTTTTCAATTATTCTTTGAAAATTCATCTCCCTCAAATATGATTGTTTTTTTCTGATAATAATAATAACAATAATAATAACTATTATTATTTTTACTATTATATAATAACTATTATTATTATTATCATCATCATCATCATACGAATTACTTGTTATTATTTTGATACCAGATGAAACGGATTGAAAGCTAATTTGGAGATTTATAGAGAATAAAATGATTGAAATATTTAAAGATTTCGTATACATTTTAATTTTGTAAGGCTTTTTATACAGAATGATTTTGTAAGAACGTGCAAAATTGAACAGGACCTGGGGGATGCTCTACTGAACAATTTGGGAACATATGGTCAGAGAAGCCAGTTTAAGGAGATATGGGAAGAAACTTGACATTACTGTATATAGTATTTTCCATTTACATTAATTTATCAGTTAACTGCAAGTATCATTAACACAATTAACGTACCATTTTGTATCTTACAACAGTTGCTCAAACTGTCGACCACTAACCTCAATGCAATCATGACATCGGCGTACAAGCATTTTGCCGCACCCTGGTGTGTTTGGAATCACATTACAGGCAGTTACAATCCTGGAAACTAGTTCCATGTACGTTTCCACTGGAGTATCAAACACAATTGAGTTTAGATATCCCCTTAGGAAATAATGTAGTGGAGTCAAGCCAAATTCTGCATGATGATTTCCATATTTCGTTAGGTTGGCTTCTCGGAACGTAGGTTCCCTACCTCAAATTGTTCAGTGGAGCATCCCCTATGTCCTGTTTAATTTTTACACGCTCTTACAAACTTATGATGTTGAGGTTAATTTAATGTTCTGTTGTACATATGATTAATTATAATTTAAATGTATTGTTATATCATATACTTAAACTAATTCAATGCATTTTCAATTTTGTTTTGAGAAAATTCAACATCCTTTGTCATGTCGTATGCAGGATCTTTGGGTGCATATAGTAGATCATCATATGTTTATTTTACTCACGCGTTTCGTAAATATTTACTGAATATTAACTTTAATTACATATGAAATGATAATTAATGATGGAATGGACCGCGATAATGAAATTCCGATGCGGTATTTACCTTAATAACGACATCATTAGGCCTTCTCTCCCATTAAACCAGTGAAAAAAAAAATTAGATGCAGATAAATTACGTAAGATTATAACGTAGAATGTTAGAGGCAGAAAAAGACATCAGATGATAGACAATAATAAAATTAATGGTTTCTATGCGGATAAAAAAAGGGATGGCCGAGTTAAGAAAATAGTAGAGAATGCTGAATTTGGACTGAAAGACCCGCTCGTGGGTAGAACACTAGGTGCGTATGTAACGTAGAATAAGTAATTATAAGTAAATACTTACACAATATAAATTTAAATTAATCAAATCAATACTATTAGAAAAACGAAATATCAGAAATCATCAATTGATCTCCGGAAAGACCAATTACAAAATAAATATACTTAAACTTCTTTTTGAAAAAGGCTAATATCGAGCAGCTCCTAATCTCTTGTAGTAGGGAGTCATCAGAGTCTAGCGGTGAATATGGCAGAGCAATTATTGGTTATTTTTGTTGTGGGGTGTCAAGTGGCAGATTATGATGCGCTCTTGTACTCAAATTGAAATTGGAGGATGCAATATGGAAGGAAGAGGTAAGTAGCACGGCTGCAAGTTGAGAAAACCTTGCTCTAGCTCTCGGCTTGGGGATCCAATATGCTGATCACGTGTCACCCTTATTCAGGCTAGATGAACGTCCACCTCTATGATTAACATGTGTTGATGTGAGACTATCAGTCGGCTGATGGGGTAAGTACCTTCTAAACCTAAAGCGAGAGAGAGATAGAGAGAGAGAGAGAAAGAGAGATAGAGAGTAAGAGTGAGAGAGAGAGTGTGAGAGAGAGTGTGAGAGAGAGTGTGCGAGAGAGAGTGTGAGAGATAGAGTGTGCGAGATAGAGTGAGAGAGAGTGAGAGAGAGTGAGAGAGAGTGAGAGAGAGTGAGAGAGAGTGAGAGAGAGTGAGAGAGAGTGAGAGAGAGTGAGAGAGAGTGAGAGAGAGTGTGAGAGAGAGAGAGAGTGTGAGAGAGAGAGAGGAGAGAGAGAGAGAGAGAGTGAGAGAGTGAGAGAGAGTGAGTGAGAGTGAGAGAGAGTGAGAGAGAGAGAGAGTGAGAGAGTGAGAGAGTGAGAGAGAGTGAGAGAGAGAGAGAGTGAGAGGAGAGAGTGAGAGAGAGGGAGTGAGGGAGAGAGAGTGTAGGAGAGAGAGAGTGAGAGAGAGAGTGAGAGAGAGTGAGAGTGAGAGAGAGAGAGTGAGAGTGAGAGAGAGTGAGAAGTGAGAGAGAGTGAGAGAGAGTGATAGAGAGAGAGTGAGAGAGAGAATGAGAGAGTGATAGAGAGAGAGTGAGAGAGAGAATGAGAGAGAGAGTGAGAGAGAGAGTGAGAGAGAGAATGAGAGAGAGAGAGTGAGTGAGAGAGATATAGAGAGTGGGAGAGAGAGTGAGAGAGAGTGAGTGAGAGAGAGAGTGAGAGAATGAGAGAGAGTAAGAGAATGAGAGAGAGTGAGAGAATGAGAGAGAGTGAGAGAGAGTGAGATAATGAGAGAGTGAGAGAATGAGAGAGTGAGAGAAAGTGAGAGAATGAGAGAGTGAGAGAGAGTGAGAGAGAGAGCGAGAGAGAGTGAGAGAGCGAGAGAGAGTGAGAGAGAGCGAGAGAGAGAGAGCGAGAGAGAGTGAGAGAGAGCGAGAGAGAGAAATAGAGATAGAGAGAAAGAGGGAGAGAGAGAGGGGGGATTGCACTTTTATACAACCATGGAAATGATGCCAGCATAGTTCCTGACAAAAATATGGCCACATTTACGAATTTAAATATATATCTGATGAAAAAATTATGAATAAGTGAAATTTTCGAATTTTGAATTGAATTGTGACAAGAATTTTTGGAAATACTTACAGCATGTGACGCGACAAATTTTTCTTAGTTCAAATCTTACACCATGCGCATGCGCCAATAAACTCGAAACGGTTTACACTATGGAATCACGGGATGCAGCCAACATATACACGATATTTAACGAACCTAAAAGCTAACCTAACGCAATTTAAATACTCTAAACCTGTGAAAGACCAACCTAAAAGCTAAAATAACGCTATTTAAGCACTCCAACCTGTGAAAGAATGCAAATGAATAGTAAGTTCTGAAATTCTGAAGTATATGTGTACAATTTTAAAATCCTTTTCGGGATTTTCTGCCGTGTCTTGCAGTCTTCTCGACGTTTCATCATCTACTTTGGGTGACATCTTCAGGTGATATTGCTTGTTTAAATTCTCATAGTAAACAAGCAATATCTCCTGAAAATATCACCCACTGCAGGCGATGAAACGTCGAGAAGACAACACTGCACGGTCAAAAATCCCGAAAAGGTATTTTCAAAATCATAACGATAGCCGTGAAAGTCTTAATCAGTATAGGCTATATATACGTATACAGTTAATTAGCTGCACTGGAGTGTCTTTGTTGTTGCATAGAATATTAGTTAAATCAATATGGCTGTCAAGTCTTCATGCTACGTATGTAGTTAAATATCATAGACTATTTAACTCATGTCGCAAATGGTAGTCAATGACCAATCACGTTTCAGTGAATTCTGTTTTACACCAATGACAGTCATGTTTCACCTCGCTCTTTATCGATTTCTCTTTATCAGCTCCTGCTTTTGTGATAAAGAAAGCTCCTCCTTTTTAATATTCTGAACAGGTTAGACCATTATTTTTCTCCAACAAATACACTGAATATAGCAAATAATGAATAGATTCAGTGATTTTACTGAGTTGTTTATTCAAAATGTAAATGATTAACCTATAATGCTGATTATAATAGTTTGATGTGTTTCATTATTTCTCCACTAGAGTGCATTCTTACAATATTGCGATCCTATTTGGCAATAAATAATATGATCGAGTTGCAGTGAATATACATAACCTCACATTTCTAATTTGTTTTCAAACATCGCCGTTTACATTAACTATATAAATATTTTAAAACACCGGTAAGTATATTCAAATAATTATTTTTTTAGTAAAGAGCTTAATTGTATTCGTTAAATATTCCTAACAAATGCCACTCTTGATTTCCAAATTCTCTAGATAAATTAATTCCTCACTTCGTGAGTTGTGAATTTATCGATAATTTGGAAATCACTCGTGGCATTACTTATGAAAAATATATTGAAATAATCGCTAAAAATATATAAATTGTTGTAAATAGTGGGAAATAAAATTTGACGGGAGTTTATGAAGGAATTTTAAAAGTTGAGTCACATGTTGTAAAGTTTAGCTTTTTTGTTTTTTGTTTTTATTGATATGGGATCCACAGAATTGGGAAAATACAATTGTAAATTGTAAATAAAAGAAGGAACAGTAAAATAGATCAAGTAAACGCGTGAAATTATATTGAACTTTGCATTATTTTGGATAGGAATAGATTATAAACACTTATTTGTTTATAAAGATGTGAGAGAGTAAAAAGTAGTGGGTTGTGCGTCTGTTCCCCCAGATGTGATTTACGAGAGAGTGAGGTGGAGTACACACCAATGCCAACCAACCTAACCTACTACCAAGTCATCCGACTGCAAAGCTTTCAGTAGGGACATTGCCACAGACTCTGCTGGCAGTGCGCCGAGTTGCACTCGTTACATCTGTCAAATTCACACGTGGACCGAGTGATGGAGCTTCCCTCAATCTCTCGTAACAATAACACGAGGCTTTGGAAGGCTGTCAATTGTCGTCTTTAGATATCCGTCCATCGAGTGACAAGTGCAAAAAAAAATAATAATTTGCACATGCAATCAAATTGCAAAACTGTGAATTGTGATTGGTGCTATAACTCCATGAAGAATAACAAACAATAGAAAGTTGTCATTATGTATTAAGTTTGGAATAAATCCAAAATTCCAGTGAAGTGCAATTTGATAAATTATTATTTTTCATCAACCCAAGAAGGCTGCAAATATTTTAAAATATATTGAAAATTAGTCTCCTAGCCCAAATTTTTCGTCAATTAAAACATTTTAGAATTAATTATTTATTCGTATATTTTAATTCGTTTTTGATTCGATACAATTAAAACTCATGAATTCGTGAATAAACTAGATCAGCTTTTGAACGATTCTTCTGAAGAAAATTAAAAATTTATACAGTTGTTTCATTGCATTTTTTTGTTGAAGCAAGTTGCAAGTTAAGAAATAATTTATGCTTAAACTTTCAATACAGTTTTATGGAACTTGGTATTAAAATAAATAATTTCATTAACGTATTGTTTATAAAAGTAAGAACAAAAAAGTTCTATGGAAATTAATCCTGCAAGTGACTACTGTAGGGGAGAGTGATATTGCAAGAAATTGACAGGGAAGCGATTATTCACTGAAGATATGTTAATGAAGATACTTGATGTGATTGCAGTGAGATCCAATGAAGTGGAATGAAATATTATTATCCGTGTTAAAAAGCATAATGTTACGTGAGATTCATCTTCTTGGCTTTGATAGTGCGTTCATTCCAGTTGAACATCACAGGTAGATGGCTAAGAGGAGTGAGGTCATCAGGGGTCATGGTATTCCGACTACTGTGGGTCTGCTTCTTCCTCGGAGCTTTGCCCCATGCGCTCTACACTTCCTCTTCCACTACACAAGAGGTAAGTTCCTTCTTAAGCGTTCCATCAAATAAATTATATATAATTTAGAAAAAAAAGTTATATTCCAAAATACAGATTTAGAATACGTTCCACTGATTGGACCCTCAAGAAATTACTCCAGGATTCATGACATGAGTTTTGATGGACATGGAGTCTACGTATTTTTTAAATAGTTATTTACACTATAAGAACAGAAAACTACATTTTGAAAATGAATTGAGATCGGAGTCTAACGCTGTGATCTAGCGGCAATGTTGTTGCCCTGTAAGCAGCGGACCCTGTTCAGGTCCCAGTCGGAGCAACTTCCCTGGATGAGTTTTTTTTTCTGTTTTTTTTTTCTCGTCTGCAAGACAAATATCATCATCATCATCATCATAGTACATTCACGAATTTAGGCCATTTGTTGACCTGTTTCGGCCTCAAGAGAAACACTATCCAAAAGTATTTTGAGTGGACGTCCTGGTCTTCTTCTTCCTGCAGGTTGATATCTTAACATTTGTTTGGGTATTCTGTGAACTTCCATTCGATGAACTGTTGCAGCCATCTTGACTTATAATCAGAAATTTTGTTTTCTAAAGATTCCATGTGTAATTCTTCTAAGATGTCTTCATTTTTTTGTGATCTAATAGTGTGTATCCTGCAGTCCTCCGAAGATATCTCATTTCAGCAGATCATTTGGGGTTTAAAGTTTCTTGATGTTTGTCTTCTTATGACGACCCTCAGAAGACAAATATCAAGAAACTTTAAACCCCAAATGGTTCCTGACCGTCATAATCATCCATATCATATTCGTCTTGTTTAGTATAAATGGATATTAGAATAGTGTGTCTTGTCTTCGTGTTGTATCGGAGGTGTCACTGGTATTGAGCTGATCACTCATACACAGATGCTCTACATGTCCTTGCTTGATTAAAAAAAGTATGTGGAGATCGAAAGTTACAAATCCTCTCCTTAAAGATCGTGTCCATACAAGGCCGCGTGGTGTGGGGACATAGAAGTCCTTATAAAGAGAGCGATTAAACTAAGGTAAAGGATGAGAGAGTTGAAACCGGAATTTGGAAATTAAAACTTAAAATAGTATCAATCCTTGCAGTGTACATAATAGCCTATTATTTCATACTGTCAAAATTAATTATTCATAAGTTAGGACTATTTAACGAATACAATTAATCATTATTTAAATATAGTTATTTTAAAATATTTACATATTTAATGTAAACGGCGATGTTTGAAAACAAATGAGAAACGATTGGTACGCTTCATTTGCTTCTTTTGTTCGTCTGCAACCAGATCATATTATTTATTGCCAAAGGAACGCAATATTGTAAGAATACACTTTAGCGGAGAAAAAATGAAACACATCAAACTGTATATTAATTAATTTCTGATGTCCTATGATGTAAATATGACAATTATATTTTCCTGGGAAAAAAATACATTTAAGAAAGTGCAAACAGTGGTTTCTTTTTTTGGTGGTATAATCAATTGCTACAAATGTTTTTATATTAACTCCCGCTTGCGGTATGTGTTGGCATTCATGAACTATATATACAATCTGGTAGCCGTATTTCTTGGTGAGTCAGTCACTGCAAAATAATGCTATGACCTACTCAGAATGTTAAAAAGGAGGTGCTTTCTTTATTATGATAAACTTTAGTTGGTAAATTCTAGGGGAAACACGACTGTGATTGGTTGTAAATCGAAAATCATTGAAATGTGATTGGTCATTGACTCCCATTTGGGGCATGAGTTAAATAGTCTTATTACATAAATCACACATAGAAATATATCATGTAATGGAAATGGACAGCTAATGAAAAATGAGGGAAATTTTGAGGAAGTGGCTGAATTCAAATATCTTGGAACAATAATTACAAATAGGAATGAGATTCACAAAGAAATTAAACATAGGCTCAATTCTGGAATTTATGCATTATAGGGACTCTTAACGTCCCAACTACTTTCAAAAAACGTAAAACTGAAAATATATAAAACTGTTATTCTACCAGTTATATTATATGGGTGCGAAACATGGACTCTTACTATAAGGGAGCGAAGGAGATTACGAGTATTTGAGAATTAAGTTCTTAGGAAAATTTTTGGACCAAAGAGAGATGAACAGACAGGTGAATGGAGATGACTACTCAACAGTGAACTACATGGTCCTTATAGGAAGCCAGATGTAATAAGAACAGTTAAGCCTCGTAGACTGCGGTGGGCAGGACATGTGGCACGAATGGGGAATGAAAGACTTGCATGGAAGCTTCTTGTAGGGAAACCAGAGGGAAAACGCCCAGTTGGTAGACCAAGAATGAGATGGGAGAATAACATTAACCATGATTTGAGGGAAGTAGATTATACAGGAAATGATCGGAAAACATTACTCAGGATAGGGATAGATGGAGAGCTTATGTCCGCACAGCCATGAATCTACGAGTTCTATAGTGCCAGTGCAATACTAGCATATACTACAGTTAAGCTGTCGGCCGCGGTGGACTAGTGGTTATGCTCCTTGCCTCTGGTTCCGAGGGTCGCGGGTTCAAACCCGGCTGCGGTCGATGGGTTTTGGAAAAATCCAAGGAGTAAGCGAAATTTACAGAATTTTCCCGTCCTAGTACTACCTTAGTTTCTTAGATGTCGGTATGAGCTGGAACGCTGACCACGGGCCACTCCAATGACATATATACGAAAACAAGTGTAACTAAATTAGTATGGTTCAATTTCTTCCCTGTAGGGGGAGAGCGCCTAAATCTCGTTGAGGGAAACAAGGCTTACAAGAAAAAATAAGACATGGTACTCCAAATGTTCCATTTCCCGGCCTTTATATTAAATCATAAATCAGTGAAATGAATGTTAGCATGAAATAAAATCTAAAACCTACCATTAAATGTAAATATAAGTCCACACCTAAGTATTAAGTTCTCACAAGCTCTTAATTCAATTCACAATATTTTTAAATTGTAAAGCTGATTAATATTAAGAGATTCCGGGCTATGTGACCATGGTCCATGACTGATGTTTCTTCCAGACGTTTCTCCCTCAACTGCGGAGAGCATCTTCAGTGGTGAGTGCTTCTAGGTAGTGTTTCCTACCAGGGGAGTTTGTGTCCGCGTGGCCATGAACCTACGGGTTCGATAGTGTACATGAGTTAGAGCAATTTTTAAATGTTCGATTCAAGTGAACCCTAATTGTCCTATTTTACAGGTTAACAATCCCGATCTTACTTATTCTAATTAATTTCTATATGACGAGTTTGGTTCCGAAAAAAAAAGAAAAACTGCTGCCGCTAGTTCGTTAAGATATATATATATAATTTTGCCATGGCCATTTTCGATGTCTACTAAAGGTTATCCACTCTTAAAGCGATCTTCATCAAAACAAAACCATGTGACCTTCTCGTTTTTCATTGGTTATGGACATCGACGTACGATGTAGAAGCAGTATGTCGCGAAAAAATAGTTCCCTTTATTAAGCCTATATTGAAAATTTGTCTTCTGAATATACTTCTTATTCTTCGTGAATGAAAATAATAATATTCAGAACATAGAAAACGTTCCAAAATCTTCTTATTCTTCTTCCTCTACGCATGAAAGCTGGCAGCTTGTTGCGTGTTCATTCACTACAGGTCCGGAGTATGGTGACGGCCTTCCATCGTAGTTGTGGTCGTCCTAAAGGCCTTTTCTGCTGAGGTGTCCAGTCACGTACTTTCTTCACTAATCTACTGTTCTCCATTCTATCTATATGATCGTTCCAGTTTAGTCTTCTATCATTTATCCAGAGGTTTATAGGTTCAATTTCACATTCTTCTCTAATAACACAGCTGCGAATTTTCTCTCTCAGCGATTTTCCTGCGATTTTCCTTAAAACTTTCATTTCGGTTGTTTCATTGATTTGTTTTGTATTTTGAGTTTCTGTTCGGCATTCACAACCATATGTTAGAACTAGTCTCATGACAGATTTGTAAATTCCTACTTTTGTATCTATTCTTAAATTTTTATTTTTCCAAACAGTATTGTTTAAACATCCCTATATTTTGTTTGCATTATTTGCTTGATGGAGGATTTCATCTGTTATTCTTTTTCTGCTATTAATTTCTTTTCCTAAATATTTGAATTTCATGACCTGTTCTATACTTTTCCCTTCTATTTCTAATTTAACACGTCGTGGGTCTTGGATATTGCCATTGATTTGGTTTTATTTGTTAAGATTTTCATGTTATGTTTTGCTGCAATGATTCTAAATTTGTGCAATAGCATTTGTAAATCGTCTTCACTTTGTGAAATTAGAACTGTGTCATCAGCATAGTTTATTATCTTCAGCTCATTGTTACCTATTTTAATTCCTTTTCTAACTTCAACTTTTAGTTCTTTGATGATTTCATCCATTATTAGTGTAAACAATATGGGACTTAATGAGTCTTCTTGTCGTATTCCTTGCTGGACTAAAATTTCTTTAGATTTACTGTTTCCATATTTGATAGTTGTACTGTTTCCTGAATAAAAAATTCTAAAATAAACCTAATTAATAATTACAACTTAAAATAGTTTATTACATATGGATGATGCATTTGAGTCATGCTTCAGTCGATTCTGATACAACAAAATGGAGGAAGGTGTAGAATCTTCTGTTACTGTGCAATCTACTTTTTTTATACACAAGTCTGGCAAACTTTTGACTAGAGGTAAAAAAAAGTCGTTTTAAATGTGTTTCACAATGAAAAATCTCACCACCTCTCTTGTGATCTACCCCATTCAACAATCACATGCCATATGTCCTTCACACGTGTTCCCTGTCAACGTGACAGTAATTGTGACGCGAATGGCATAAAGATACAGTTGGCGTTTTGTTTATGTTATGATCACTAAGAGCGGATAAGGTATAGGTGGGATCGTTGAATATTTGTATTTTTTTTTAAATTTCATGAGAATAATCTCAATGGTTATATTCTTTTGAAATTCGCTAAAAACATCCCGAATAAAACATATCTGGAAATCACACAAATTTCAATGACGTACTTTCTCAATATATAATATTACTGTCGTATACTTGTTCATAACAGTAAAATACAACGTGAACTTGTTATAAATGAAGATTAATTACCTTATAATTAAATGCATTCACATGCTATGTAGAAAATGAAGAGCACGATATTGTGTTATGTGAGTTACTCTTACTTCCAAGGTCAAGATTATGTCTCATTCTTCTTCTTCTTAATCATAATTTGTAGGAAATCACTCCTCGGAGGAAGACGTATTGGTTGTGCATTCACTATCTATCCATTTCTTGGTTGGTCTTCTTCTTCCGTCCTTTGATCTATCTTCTATAGGTCTTTTTGCAGGTCGGTATTTCTCAGTATCTACACTAATTCAGATTTAAGTTCCAGTTATACTGCAAGCAAACTTGCATACGGTGTTACTCCACCGACTTCGTTTAATGGGGGAACTGTGGTACTAATTTTACCCGCCATTTGACTGAACTGCAGACGGAACTGTCAACTATACCTTATCCGCTCTTAGAGTGATCCTAACATCAACAAACGCCAACTGTATCCTTCCGCCATTCGCACCACAATTACTGTCACTTTTGACAGGGAGATGACAACGCAGCAACAGAAGACTCGACACTTTCAGCCATTTTGTTTTATGAAAATTGACTGAAGCTTGACTCAAATGCGTCACCCATATGTAATAAAGTATTTTTAGTTGTAATTATTGATTAGGTATATTTTAGAATGTTTTCTATGTTTTGAATATTATTTTCATCCACGAAGAATAACAAGTATATTCAGAGAGGACATATTTTTAATTTTATTGAAGTGAATTACTTTTTTTGCGTACTTATTGCTTCTACAACGTACATGGGTGTCCATAACCGATGAGAAGCGAGCAGGTCACATGGCTTTGTTTTGACGAGGATCACTAATAGCGGACAGCGTTTGTAGAAATATGTTCTTAGGAAACATCGTTTTTTACGCTAAATAAGACTGAATAGGATAAGATGATACCTATACTTAGGAAATTACTCCATTTCTTATTTATTCACAAGGAAAAAATTTATGACAAAAATTATATAGGGCCTACCTAATCAGACGTTTATGCTTTTCTCCCCTGGTGTTGATAGATATTCTTTATTTAAAATTTCATTACTAGCAGGATTTATGTTCCATTCTGACACATCTGAAAATTCTGCTGTTATTTCCATCACGTCCTCAATGGCTAATCTGGTATATTTTTCACAATTGTTGAAAACATTCTAAATAATTTATTTCTCTCCACTTTCCGATGTTTTAAAAATTCTACAGAAGGGACCATTTTGAAACAATTGAAATCCCAAAGTATTGTGTAATGCGCATGCATAAGAATAAAACACTGATTATTTAATCTATTAAAATTGTAATTATGTATTCTACGATTCTCTCATATCTTATATAGACATGTGTTAGATAATATACATTTTTATTATATTCATTTTTTTTTATTTCGGGCGTAAGAGAGCGAACTACATTCTTTTACACGCTCAAAGGTAAAACAGTTATTCGATCAATACAAATCTACTCATACATCTGGCATGTTTACATTACAACTGGAACTTAGCACGGAATTAGTAGCCTATAGGAAATTCATGCTATTGATAAATGCAACAGCAACTTTTATTTCACTACGAATTATTCTACCGCCGTATCTTCATTTCCAACAACACAGTATTAAAGTTACAATTTTCATCTATTCATTTTTCTTTCTTTTTTTTATCCTATAACCATAAGTTATTTAATTTAATAAAATGTAATAATAATGACCATTTAACTCATGCCCTAAATGGGAATCAATGGCCAATTACAATGATTTTTGATTTACAACCAATCACAGTCGTGTTTCGCCTAGAATTTACCAACTAAAGTTTATTATAATAAAGAAAGCACCTCCTTTTTAACATTCTGAATAGGTCATAGCATTATTTTGCAGTGACTGACTCACTAAGAAATACGGCTACCAGATTGTATATATAGTGCATGAATGTCAACACATGCCACATGCGGGAGTTAATATAAAAACATTTGTAGCAATTGATTACACCACAAAAAAAAAAAGAAACCACTGTTTGCACTTTATTAAATGTATTTTTTCCCAGAAAAATATAATTGTCATATTTACATCATAGGACATCAGAAATGAATTAATATATAGTTTGATGTGTTTCATTTTTTCTCCACTAGAGTGCATTCTTACAATATTGCGTTCCTTTGGCAATGAATAATATGATCTGGTTGCAGGGATAAATAAAAGAAACAAATGAAGCGTAGCAATCGTTTCTCATTTGTTTTCAAACAACGCCGTTTACATTAAATATATATTAATATTTTAAAATAAATATATTTAAATAATGATTTGTGAGTAAACAGCTTAATTTTATTCGTTAAATAGTCCTAACAAATGCCACTCTTGATTTCCAAATTCTCTAAATAAATTCACTCCTCACTTCGTGGGTCGTGAATTTATCGATAATTTGGAAATCATTCGTGGCATTACTTATGATAACTTTCGTAGATTATGCCTTATGGACTGTTCTGGTTTAGACGTCCACAATTTCCCTGGAGTCTATAGTTTGAGTATATTATTAATATAACTAAAGAGAAAATTTTCTGTCTGAACCCAAGTTCTTCAGCTTTACGTGCTGGTGCATTAATCATTACTTCCCAGGTAATTGTTCTCTATTTAAAATCCTCTTGTATCTGTAGCAGATAAATTTCATTTACATTACAACAGGGTTTTTCTTCTAAGACGGCATTATGATTGAATTTATTCCATGCCATATCAGCTAATTATAATATTGAAATTAACGTACTCTAACTTACTGGCACTAGCGAACCCATATGTTCATGGGCGCGCGGATATAAGCTTTCCATGCATCCCTATCCTGAGCTAATATTTTACAATCATCCCCTGTATAATATATTTCCTTCAAACAGATGAGCTTTTCGCATTTAATAGTTAATATAAATAAAGACAATAATTTCTGCCTGAAAGCGGGATTTCAACTGAAGGTCAACTTTAAGCGCTGGTGCTTGAACTATTGTACTACTCAGGCAATTCAATATCAGTCTATTGACAGTAATTCTTATTATGTGTTTGTATTAATTGTTCGCAAATCTTAATAAGATCAGTGATTGCTGGGTTATTTAGTTTTACTCAGTTATCCTAATCATTGTAAGTATAGTTTTCAATGATTGAAATTTACTTAAATTAATTATATATATATATATATATATATATATATATATATATATTAAATTATTAAAATGTTTACCATTTATTATTTTTTATAAATAGACCTATAAAATCTCATTTTGTGGGACTCGCAAACCCCATCAGACTTAGTCAATGGCCTGGACCGACAGGAACCCACATTTTGGACACACATATAGCAAACCTACCATCGATTGTACAAAATAAGACAAAACAAAGGGAAGTCGGAGATATAAAATTCCTTAATCTGTCGGGAATCGAACTCGGCCGTTGGAGTGGAAGTTAACCATGCCGACTAAGCCAATTACTATGTTTATAAGAAATTCCAAAGGATTGAAGCCAATGATCATATATCTCGCACATCTTTGTCTATGCAGTAGATCTGACATCAGCGCGCTCCATTTAACGTGTACCGGTACTGTCTTTTAAGGTACAGACGAACTATAGACGCCCGGGCGTGCACTAGTTGCAATAGACCGCGAGGCTAAGTTACGACAGGGTAGTAGGTATATTCTCTTCTTCTTCGGCTTTCTCTCACTTATAGGTTTGGCGTCTTCAGTTTCCATTTATCTCTATCATTCCAATCACCCTCTTCCAAATTCCTATCATCCATTATGGTTATGACATAGGTTTTCCATTTCCATCTTGGTCTGCCACGTTTATTTCTTCCAGGGGGTGACCATTGGTATATATTTTTTGGCCATCTTTCATTTTCCATTCTTTGTACATGACCATACCATTTAAGCGTTTGATTTTCAATCCTCTTAACAACAGATGTGGTGATATTCATTTCTCTCCAAAGAAATTAATTTTTTATTTGATCCTGTTTTGTTTTTTGGAGGATTCTTCTAAAATAATCAAATTCAACTGTTCTAATTTTATTCTTTTTTAATTCCGTCAAACACCAAGTATCTCTTACATATGACAAAATATTCTGTATTATGCTCTTATAAATTTTCATTTTAGTTTCCTTTGTGATATTTTATTCCAAATTATTCCATGTAATGTCTTAGTTGCATTTTTTGCCAGTGCAATTTTAGTCTGTGCATCGCTCACCAGGGACATAAACGGGGAAGGATTGATCCCAGATATGTTAAAACCTCACATTTTGTGACTTGCCGTGTGGCAAGGAATAATTTTAGCCACATCCGTGCCCAAACACATGTATTCTGTTTTCTGTAAATTTATATTTAGTCCCCCATTTTTTATATTCTTTCCATTAGTTTATTTACCATATATTTCATATCATCTTCATCCCCTGCAAAAATTATTTGATCATCTGCAAACAACAATGAATGCAGTACTTTTCCACCTATAGGAATACCCATTTCAGAACATTTTTTTATATACGACAAGTTAAGCAGCCTGGGCTAAATAATTTTTAAAAAGAATTGGGTGACCAAACTGTATCCCTGGTTAAGGCTTTCTTTTCACTGGGGGTATGCCCTCTGTTAAATTATTCTATATATTCTCTAAGCTATTAGTATTTAAGCTTACTTCTGTTTATAACAAACACGTTTCATTCGAAATTTATACATATTATCCTTTATTCGTCCACCGCTGTGGTCTCGAGAAAGCGTGCTGCCTTGTCACGCAGCGGGGCCGGGTTCGATCCCCGGTCGGGGCAGTTTTTCTGGGTGAGGTTTTTATTGGGGTTTTTCCTCACCTGTAAGACAAATGTCAGGAAAACTCTAAGGCCTAAACGGTCCCCGAAATCATATGGCCATCATTATCATCCTTATCACTATCATCATCATCTTTCACCGGTCTGGAAAGCAACGGTAAGCTACCATACCTACAATTCCCTAGTAAAGTTGCAAGCATAGCATGAAAATGCTATGATTGTAGTGAAGGACCTGCCCTCGGGCAGAATTACTACGGATGGATCCTTTATTAAAACAATTTTTTAAGGTAAGAAATATAATTTAATTAACAGATGCATACATAGTGATTAAAATAGTACGTAAGTAGGGTACGGCAACAAGTATTGTATGCTCTGAAAACTGTAAGTCTAGTATGTTTAATATGATTTATTCGTGATCATAAAATCCATGGTCCATGTCTTGCCAAGTGTTATACAGTATTGTAACTTCTTAAAGCAGAGCACGAAAATGTATTTACTTTAATTGTAAATTTAATAATTTGTGTAAAATTGTAGACTTTCATGGCAGATGTATTGATTCATGTATTTTATGTCTTTCGGACTAAATGACCGTGGTCTGGTTTTATAACACTCAACGTTTCGTCTACTACTGCAGTAGACATCCTCAGGAGATTCTGCGTGTTCTATGACCTCCTAACTCTTGTCGGCTGCAGACTGGCTGTGCGTTGAAAAAAAAACTATAAATAAGAACACGATTTCCAATGTGCAGCCAGTTTGCAGCCGACATTTGAAGAGTTCGGTCATAGAGCACACAGCATCTCCTGAGGATGTCTACCGCAGTAGTAGACGAAACGTTGAGTGTTAATAAAACCAGACCACGGCCATTTAGCCCGAAAGACATAAAATACATGAATTAATAATCTAGTTTTACCATACGCCTACTATATTTTAAATAAAATCCCTACAAAGCTTGCCACGGTGTTCGTATTTCAAATTAAAAATATGTTTCGTTAAAATGTATCCCTGAGTCAACAGCTTCGAGCAGATGACAAGCCATGTGCAATACCGGATATTAATTTTATTTTTGTAACCTGATTCACTAGTTTTCATTTCATGCAGTTAATCAGTTGTCCTCACGAGACAGAGTGGAAAGTTCCAGACCTTATAATAAAAGTCCGTCATTCAAGGCCTCTTTTAGCTAAGGAAGTCGAATATATGGCCCGATATTGCTGCTTTACGATATATATTGTTTGTTAATTAAATGCTTTGCATCCAGTTTAGTTACGAAGAAACATAAATTGTAGCCACCAGAGCAATTTTTAAACTTTGGTTCCACATAAATCTCTACTTCTAATTGTTGGATATCACTGCTGTAGGGAATGCATATTTTTTGATAATTAAATTATATATACCAAGTTTGGTTGCGAGAAAACAAAAATCCATAACGCATGTAATGCGTATAACTAAGCGAATTCCCCAGTAAGTCAAATTTATGGTCCCATTTTACTGGTTTACGTAATATATATATTTGTTTTGTTAATCGGAGAAACTCAAATTCTTTTATCACTTTGTTTAAAAGTGCCCGTTTGCAGTGAAAACAAATGATGTATAAAAGTAAGTTAATACCTATCTGCATATTCTTGTAAAATTATACAATATAAATATTGCACGGTGAATGTTTTTCTTTCATTTTTAGAAAAGTATACGTGTTTGAGTCCGTAGGATCTAATATCACTATGATCGCTCATATATTGCCATACGTGGATATATAATTACTCTACTACCATGACAATAATCCACGGGAAAATACAATGTTTTTTTCAGAAATATAGAGATTTTAGCTAAGCTTGGACATTTAATTCCACAATTCTATCATGAATCCAAGATCGCGAAGCAAAAGGGAGAACCAAGATACAAACATACTTTAAATTCAAACTAACCTACAAGAAAGCAGAGAGTCTATGCGCTGGGCCCGGGATACATGGACGTGTTTCATTTATTTGTTATATGTAATTCGACTTTATTAATACTGATCATGAGCGAGGCTCTTGGAGAAGTAAACTATGTGACTGTATTAAGTCAACTTCAATGGGAGTCTTGTGTAACATAATATAAATCATTGACAAACAGCATGTAAATAAAATAGGTATGTATTTCAACATAAATAACGTCATACGCCATAAATAAATAAATAAATAGCTGTAACAAATTGAACGATTTAACAAAGAATAACAAAAATAATAATGTGGGCGAACAATACTTCTTCATAAGGAGTTACAATAATAAATAATATAATTAACACTCGCATACCCTTTTCACAATCATAGTTGCATTTACTCCCACATTTTCTTCATAGCATCGTAAACTAAACATAAACCAAAATGACGTGCTGAATGGCCCAGGGACTCGTACCTCCGAATCCCTCGCCGAACGAAGATATTGGAATCTCGAAGAAGATTCAGCCGCGCAGAATTAACGCGCAGACGAGAGGGGATGGGTGCATTCAGGAAAGGGAGGAAAGAAAGGAGGAACAGATACATAGACTAAACACTAGAAATAACAGGGCGGCACAGGCGAATTACTCTAGCACAATTCAATACCTACCGATTAATTTTTTTTCGATTAATTTTTCTATTACTTTATTTAAAATATTAAATAAAGTAAACTAATATATTCCCAATTTAAGATTGATTAAATTATAAGCCATACATTGCAATGAATCGAATATCGGGGTTGCTATAGTCAATTTTTAATTTCAGATTACAGGTAAACACCCACTTCCAATGGTCGGATTTACGTGACTTTTAGATAATACATTCATCGGTTTACATTAATAGTATGTAGTAAATTCCTTGGTTTATTTTATTAATATGTAGTGAATTTCGTTGTAACACACAGAGAAATGTGACCGCTAGAGCGATTTTGAAATATTCGTTTCAGGTGAACTATTACACCTAATGGTCAGATTTTGCTGGTTAACGAACTCAACCTTACTTTTTTAAATTAATTGCTATATCCCAAGTTAGGTTTCGATGAAACAAAAATCCCGGTTGCTAGAGCGTTAATGCTCTCTCTCTCTCCCTCACACACACACACACACACACACACACACACACCGGTGTGTATATATATATATTTCATTATCAATTTCGGTGTCTACTAGATAGAAACGGTGGAGATCTGTAAAAAAAAATTAGAAATCGTTTCATGAGAATATCTCAATAGTTTTATTCTTTCGGAATTCGCTAAAAACTGCGGCCGCTAGAGCGCTGAAAATGTGAAAATGTTCCCACTAAAATTTAAGCTTTTAAGTTAATCCCCACACGCAATGGATCGATTATACTGATTAATGAACTTTTCATATTCAAATTTTGTATGCCAAGTTTCGTTTAAAAAAATAAAAATTGACGACCGTTTGATGAACGTTTTGAGAATATTTTCATGGGCATTATTTCAAGAGCTATATTCCTTTGAAATTCTCTAGCAAACGAGAAAATGATAGAGTATATCCTGATATCGTAGACTTCAAGAACTTTATGAGATGATACCAAACACGCTAACCGTTGTTCAGTCATTTTTGATTGGAATTTATATCCTCCATGAAAATATAACTAGAATTTTAAAAGAAGTTAAAATTTTAAGCATATATGCAACAGCTATTTTAGTTCTATATGATTTCAAATCAAGTCTAACTAGTATACTTATGTAGAAATATAAAATATATTTCTCAATTAAAATTATTGTAAAAAGGGTTTATGGTTGAAAATTTTACAATTATCACAGAAAAAGTACTACCAAGTAGATCTAAAGTGCTTCATACTGCCTTTTTAACCACCGTAATATACGTTTTTGCGCGATAGTGCGTTTTGTCGTACTTACAGCAATGGCGATCATGACTGAAAGTTAAACTTCCTTCATTTCGGGGTTTCCAACCTAACCAACTATAATGTAATAAAATAACTATACTGTGATATCATTACTACATACCACGTGTGGGAAGTAAAACCACTGTCCTCTATGTATGCTATGTACAATGTATATACAAAAAATCCAAAAGGTAGTGTTAATATACATTATACGAAACAAATTACTGCATTTTAAATGAACTGAACTTTATTTGAAACAATATAAAACAATAAATACGAACTTGCGCCATTTTATAACTGATTAGTGACACAGCATCCTGTAGTGTAAACTAATAAATATTGCCCAGACTCTCAACGTCATTCAGTTGTTTATAATGAACGCAAATATTTGAATCAAAGATGTTATTATTTTTCTATTATTTATTATTTTGAAAACACCATGGCGGCGCGAAAAATAATGTACAACGCATGTTGTGAACTGTTTTACAGAATCTCGGAAAGTTTCCTCGCTTCTGTAAAAACCACTTCCCAACCTCGCATCATAATATACTATTACAACATGCACTAAATACACTGCTCTTACTTTAATAACAAAAATAATTTATTATAAAAACGAAATACCATGGGTCTTAGTTTGCTAGTTCAGTGGAAGATAAGACCTTCTTACCTTAACTCCGCCAGTTTTAATCATCATCATCATCAGCATCAAGGATTAGACTTGCTGGTCTGTTCCGATCTCATGTTAGAATTAGTTTATCTTTTATTGGGTCTTCCAACATTTCTTCGTCCTAGTGGTTTGTAATGAGGAATCTGTTTCGGAATTCTATTGTCATCGTTTCTATTGATGTGGTCCATCCATTCATCTCTGTATTGTGTAATTCTATCTAATAGTTTGAATATATTCAGTTCTCTTCGTATATCCTCACATCGCCTTTGATCCATTATTGTATTGTACACTCCTCAGAAGCCTCATTTCTGACGAATCTATTCTTCATTCCTGGTTTTTGATTAAGACCCAATGTTCCGATCCATATAGTACTGTAGTGTTGGAACCGCCATTGTTTTATACAATTTTAAAAGTGTCTCCTTTCTAGTTCCTTTGAGATTAAACTATTATTTATTATTATTATTATTATTATTATTATTATTATTATTATTATTATTATTATTAAATATTAATTCAATTATGTGTATAATCTCAATATAGCTAATTGTTTTAATATAAAGTAGTATGTAATTTGTGACATTTTAGCAAATCTAGGAAAAACTGAAGATCAGGTAATTGATAGTGACACCCAAAGTAAATCTAATTTATGGCATTTATGAGTGCCACCAACATACTGTCTACAAAATGCTTTATATGTTGAGCAGAACAGCCCGATGTAGGATCAATGTTGTTGCAGTGACGTCCGGGATCGGGTGAGCGTGTTCAGACAGAAATATTGTATTGTATTATAAGCTTATGTTTTCCCTTTACAGAGATTTAGGCGCTCTCCCCTACAGGGAAGAATTTGAACCATACTAATTTAGTTACACTTGTTTTCGTATAGATGCCATTTTGAGTTGTACGTGGTCAGCGTTCCGCCTCATACTGACATCTAGGAAACCAAGGTAGTACTAGGACGGGAAAATTCGGTAAATTTTGCTTAGAGGCCTTTTCATTCAGGCTTAAGGATTTTTACGAGCCTGAAAATCTTCAGACTCGGGACCCACGGCTTAAAGTCCCTCCCGGAGGACTTGCTCCTTGGATTTTTCCGTCCTAAAAAAAATCCATCGACCCCGACAGGGTTTGAACCCGCGACACTTGGGACCAGAGGCAAGGAGCATAACCACTAGTCCACTGCGGCCGACCAGAAATATTGTACGTTTTCAAATCATACCGAATATTAAGAACAAAACAGTAAGACTAGAGATGACAGCTTGAAGGTCAACGTTTCAGGATTAATGTACACGATTTATTCCATTAATGTATACGATTTATTCCCTGTAGTTTTACTAGCTCCCCCACCTATATTGTTTTCGTTAGTTCCCTTTCCTACAGCGAGTTGTTCAGGTCAGCATGTAACAGTAGCTACAATTGTTGTGTTTAACACTCGGGAAAGACAATTTGTTTTGTCAAAAATATATTCAAACTAAGGGCTAAAAAATACTAAATAATGAATAGGCTATATAAAATCAGATAATAATGAAAAAAACTTAAATTTAATAGGCTCCATAATTCCTTATATTATTGTTAAATCTTGTTTTTCTTTATCTCTGAATGGATTTGCTGTACATTTTGAGGGAATATTTAGAAATATTCTTGCTTTCAATTTAACAGAAATATATCTGTAAGGAGTGATTATTATTGATTTTACATTCAAAAGTATTTTAAAGAACTTAGCAAAAATTGAAGCTTACATAACAGGAATGTTGAGACCAGATGAAGAACACGGCTACTTTTTAGGTTAGGACTCAATGAATATTTAGTGTGTCGGAAAATTATTATATTTATTTTGTTCTTTTTAATATTAACATGAAACTATTATTTTTATTGGACGATAAATATTTTATTTACATCATAAATTAAACTTGTGTATTGCCTGCTTATTTTTATTAGTTTCCCGCACTAGTCTGAATTTAAATATATAAAAATGTATTTATATGTAATAAATCTGTATTTCAATATTTATCATCTCTCTCATAAAATTTTGTCCATTTCAATCATTGTTGCATCTACCTTTCTATAAGAAGCCTGAATAATTATGTTAGATTTGTGATACATTTACACCAAAAACTTTAATAAATGACCAGTAAAAATATCATCCTTATACAACTAATAGAGTTCGTGAAAACAAACACTTTATAAGCTCCATTTTACCATTAGCGATATTGGATATTCCGGAGCTCCTATAGGGGCCAAAGTCAGGATGAAAGGTGTATCTAAGTAGAATCTTTGTCGTCACTGTTTATTTAACATGTGGTACAATGTTCTATCTTCGTTTTGAACACAGACTAAATAACGCGAAATAATTTCCTGGAAGGAAATATCCTTATTTCATCATTTCAGGGATAAGATTATTTTTATTAAACTAAACAAACTCTATATTTAGATAATTATTACTTCGGATTAAACAGTGCACACAGAATATTTGGTTCTACAACAGATGTATTAAACATAATCTTAAACCAAAATAAATTAATATCAAGAGTAAATTTATATTAAAATAAATTGTTTGTTACACTGTTTTTGTTTACATTCAGTTGCTTAGTTACACTTGTTACATACTTGAGCGTATATATACCATTTATTTGTATTCGCAGTATTCGTCTGAAGAAAGTACAAAGTACTGAAACAGCTGTAACGAATTTGTATAAAATAAATATGAAAACCGTATAAGACTTTAACAGTTTTAATTTATTTAAACACTAAACATTTATATAATCGTTCGTCGGTGTCGGGGTTTAGGTGATTAAATTGCTTGTCTATGGTCCAGACAGTCGCGGATTCAAACACATACGATGTCGATTAATTTTTTTAGGAAGGAAAGAATCTAAGGGCCAAGTTCTCGGAAGGGAGGGTTGTCAGTCAGATTTTTGGGCTCGTAAAAGAACCTCCAGCTTAAATTAAGAGCCTCTCAGGAAAATGTAACCGGTCTTCGTCAACCAATTAATAACTTAGTCGCATACTAGGTGTCTCTTTTAGGCGCTGAACTAACTATTTGTCAGCAGCTGATATTTGTAGGGGAGTAAGTGTAGCTAAATCAGCTTGGTTATGTAACTCCTGCAATGGAGTACCCATGTACCACATAGGGATGTACGAGTGGCACTGTGAAAATATAACAAGAACGGCGTGAAGAATTCCAGTACTTGGATTATAAGAAGTTGTATATTACTTTTTACATTCACTTTGTGAGTAGTGCGTCGGTCGTGACCCAGAGAATTAGATTGTTTTGTTCTCCACCCGTGTAAAGAAACACTGTCCGTGAACACTTATTTAAAACGCCAGTTTTCGTGAGAACAGAAATGCAAAACATCTTATATCGCAACATTTGTTTGGCAAATTTATTTTAATACATTTATACTACTATAAGACTATCCAAAATGCATCCCCCCAACGGTTTTGTGGATATAGGGTGAAGAAAAATTGGTGCACAAACTCATCCCTATGACCTTTTGTATATATATATATATATATATATTATTTGGAAGTGAAATTTGGATTTTAAATAAAAGAAACTCTCATAAACTTCAAGTAAGCCAAATGCGCTTCTTACGATCATTGTTAGGAGTTAATAGACTGGATCACCAAAGGAACACTATTATCAGAGGAAAACTTGGAGTAACAAGTTTAAATGAAGATATACAAAGATACCAAGAAGAATGGAAAAATCATCTGAGAAGAATGACAAGAAATAGACTTCCAAAATTGGCATTCCAATATACCCCAACTGGACATAGGGACCAAGGAAGACCAAAACATCGGTGGAAAGATCAAGACCATCTTCGCTAGGTTTACCGTACAGGCCACATGACCTAAAACGAATTTGTTCATGATGATGATGATATATATTATTTAAGAAAAATTTCTGCGATAAATAATTTCTAATGTTATCTTACAGTATCAATACTAGTAAAATTCATATCAAATTCCGTTGAGGTGAAGTCATATGATGAAGGTTAAAAATTAAATTGTACCTGTTGGTAGGTGCCGTCGTCCTTAACTTTGTTAAAATATGTATATACAATTAACTGGAGCGCTTTCGGAAGTTATCTTCCATCTTCTGCAGGTTGAGCTTCTGCTACTCGTTTTGTATGGTGATGTATACTCCAACTGTTTGTAGCAGCCAGTTAATTTTATATACATATTTTAACAAAGTTAAGGACGACGGCACCTACCAACAGATACAATTTAATTTTTAAGTTTCATCATATGACTTACAGTGCTCTAACAATACAATTGAATCAAACAATATGAAAAGCCTCGACCTCCAAAAAACTAAAGTTTACAGGAGAAAGTGTTTTGTTTTTCCTCTTCTGTTCTCCTCGTTGAATTGGGTCGGGTTTCTATAAGTAATTTAACGAAATTTCAGTTAAAATTGGGCTATTTCCGAGGACGAGTAGATGTGTGACTACATCAACTAAATTTTAAAGCAATAAAGCAAAACCAGAATGTTTAAATTAGTCTAAATTCTCAAGCGGCAACATAGCTTAGGATCAACTCAGCCTCTAACATAAATGAGCAATAGACATATATTCTGGGGTAAAGACGGCAGCCATGCACCTCTGACAACTCTGTTAACATTTCGTGTCTAGAAAGATGGAGTGTAACCTCTTACTACCCAAGTGCATCCTTTACTTCATATATGACCAGTATTTTTTTAATTGAGCGATGGCTCTTCTCTCTGGTAATTTAAGAACCTTTCCAGATTTAATATATTCATTTGCTGTTGTTAGGTTATCATATTTTAAATAGTTTGTAGGAAATCTGAAATTCCTATCAAAAAACAATCCTATATTACAACATTAAGTAATTTTAAGACTTCTAATGGTGAAACAACTTTTTTTTTGCGGTTAGACATAATAATTATATAGGCTCTAAGAAGAGACGTGTAAAAGGTGCACGTACATGGCAACATTTACATATGCTTTTGTTTTAGAAATCCACATGAGCGTAATTTAGTCTTTACGTTTTAAACATTTTTTTTTGCACGCTCCCACTATAATATATAAATACGTTATGACTTTTTTAGTTCAATTTTATTGCTTGAATAATATCTTAGGATATATCGCAAATAGGATTTTGCACACACGCGCATATATATATATATATATATATATATATATATATATATATATATATACATATTATATATAAAAATCAATGTTTGTTTGTTTGTATGTTGGTTTGTTTGTTTGTTTGTTTGTTTATTCGTTCGTTCGTATTTTATGCGCGGCCATACCGTTGATCCGATTTTGAGGGGGTTTTTGCAAAATGTTCAGAATATTCCCCGGATGAACACAGGCTATAAGAGAGTTGTGATATTCAAGCCCTTCACCCCCAAAAATCACCATTTGTAGTGAAAAACGTGATTGAAGTTTCTATTTTGACGCTTAAATGGCTTACGCTGCCTAAACATTACAAATACACCAAATTAATGAACATAGAATTGAATATCTCAAAACACTCTTTAAAAAAGTCCGCGACAGCATATGTTTACCTCTTACGGATAACACACAATAACCATTTTTGTTTTTCATCGATGCCAAAAAGATCGGAATAAGTCGATTCCCGGACAAGCGTGCTCTGCCATACTATTCATCCGATTGAGATGGAGCCTTTTGAAAAATGTTCAGGAGATTCCGGGGATGAACATGACTATAAGGATGATGAAATACTCAACCTCTTGACCCTTAAAAATAACCCTTTGTAGTGAAAAACGTGAAATAAAGTTCCTATTTTGACGCTTAAATAGCTTACGCTGCCTAAACCATAACAAATACACCAAATTAATGTACACAGAATTGAACATCTCAAAAAACTCTACAAAAAAGTCCGCGACAGCATATGTTTATCTTCTACGGATAACTCACAATAACCATTTTTGTCTTTCATTGATGCCAAGAATATCGGGATAAGCAGATTCCCGAACAGTGCACGGCTGTTGGTAAATTTATTTATGAGTAGCAGCGCACGCCGGGTATTAGCTAGTATATATATATAACTCGATATAAGAGTACGTGGACGTAGGAGCGAAGATAACTATAAAAGGGAAGCAGCGTTGCTACACCAGTGATAATGAAAACAGGCATTTACAATAAGGTGTTCACGTTGGAGGAGGATAAAAGGAACGATAACCTATAAAAGTGACCAGAATTGACCAGAAAGGAAACTTTCATTTTCTTCGTTGTCATAAACACAGACATTTTTTTTTCGTTGCCTTCATTGTAGTCTATTACATTGAGCAACAAAAAATAAACTTTTTTTTTTGTCTCAGAAAGAAAAATATGTGATTCTAATAGTATGTTTTCTCCTGAATTCAAATATGATCGGTTTTTCTCCATCACGCAAGGTTTCCGAGAGGCAGGTTTTTATAATTTCAAATATTTTAATAATATCTACATTCGTAACTACACAATATTCGAACATTCGGACTCACCTAGAAAGTAAGAAATGACGATTCTCTGCTATATTTCTTCTGTGGAGCATCCCTCTTGATGGTCCAACAATAATCGGCCAGCATATTAGGATTCCATTAGCCTTGACATCTCTTTTCCACAGCTGAAATCTCCTGATGAAAGTGTTCCACGTGCTCATCGCTCAATGGACAAATGGACGAAAAAACGTTTATTAAAAAAATAATTATTTAAATCCATTAATTGAAATTGAAATTGAAATTAAAAACAAACTGTGGGCGATGGAGAAATCCCGAACACAGATTTGAAAACACGATAAAAAAACTGCATTAAATACAACTATTGGCACTCATGAGACAAAACTCATGTTGACAAGTGTTAATAATCGAATCGTTACAAGTATTTATTCAAATTACCAGTAAAAATGGATGATAAATTGATCATTTGTGTATTTGTATGTGATACATTGTGGAATCACAGAATTAAATATCAGCATACTTCATTTATATTGAAAAAATTATTCCACTCTTAGGATAAATAATTATAATTTGTTATATCATAACTTAAAATTTCTATAATTATCCTAATATAATGTATTGAAGAAATACAGGATGTTCTCTTAAATTTATGTAGTAAATGATGAAAATCGCCATATATATTTTTCATTTATGAGATGTGTTGACCATCATTTTCTTGGTTTACAATTCAGCTTACAAACATTTTACTATTGAACTTTCAAAAAGAACCTTTTTTACAATCACATGTGTAATATTAAAGTTAAATACATTTATATATAAACAACAAATATTAGCTGATAAAAAAAGGAGGCGAGACAATCATTAAAAGTCATTTTTGGGAGAATTTGAACTAGAAAACACATTTTGCCTTTTTAGTCATTGACCTTTTATAGTCATTGACCTTTCCTCGTCGCTCCAACGTGAACACCTTTCTTCGCTTATGAAATGATACCGAGTATATGCTAATTCAATTTCGGGTGTCGTTTATCGTCGCTGTAACAAGTACGCAACCCTAAAGCTCCCTCAAAATGGGTCGTATTGTAGGCCTATCTATTAAAGGGGGGAGCGTCGTAAGATGGCACAGAGAACGTTATATCAATGGAACTGTTTTACGCTACAGCATTATATAGACGTTTGAATATATATATATGATATGAAAAGAAAAAAGAATGCTTGAGTCGGGATTTGAACTCGAGTCTCTAAAGTCTGTACCTTTAGCGCTCTAACCAACTGAGCTACCCAAGAATTCCAACACAAACATACAATTTTCTTATACATGTAGTATTCTCAATTCACACAAGAGGTAGCGGAAATATCATTCAACTGCCATCTAGCGGCTAACCTAACAGTTAAGCAAATTATTAAAGAGAATATTTACTTTATAGCAGTAACGCTTGTATATATAGATATTATAAATATATTTTTGACATTTGGCAATGAAGGTAAATATGATATGAAAAGAAAAAAAGAATGCTTGAGTCGGGATTTGAACTCGAGTCTCTAAAGTCTGTACCTTTAGCGCTCTAACCAACTGAGCTACCCAAGAATTCCAACACAAACATACAATTTTCTTATACATGTAGTATTCTCAATTCACACAAGAGGTAGCGGAAATTTCTTCCAACTGCCATCTAGCGGCTAACATAACAGTTAAGCAAATTATTAAAGAGAATATTTACTTTATAGCAGTAACGCTTGTATATATAGATATTATAAATATATTTTTGACATTTGGCAATGAAGGTAAATATGATATGAAAAGAAAAAAGAATGCTTGAGTCGGGATTTGAACTCGAGTCTCTAAAGTCTGTACCTTTAGCGCTCTAACCAACTGAGCTACCCAAGAATTCCAACACAAACATACAATTTTCTTATACATGTAGTATTCTCAATTCACACAAGAGGTAGCGGAAATTTCTTCCAACTGCCATCTAGCGGCTAACATAACAGTTAAGCAAATTATTAAAGAGAATATTTACTTCATAGCAGTAACGCTTGTATATATAGATATTATAAATATATTTTTAATAATTTGCGAGTTTGCACTCATTTTGCCAGGTGGAATCAAATGGGCCACAACCGGAGCCTGTCCCATCCGGGTGTTTTAGGGACTTGTGTGCCCTCTTCAGCCCGTTGATATTTGTTGATCTGTGTGGTTGTGGTCAGAGTACATATTCAACCGCCCGTCATAAATAGCCGCAGATTGGGTTGCAAGGTCCTGTTACGGACCGTTGTGATGTTAATTTGTAGTCTGTTGTGGTTCTGGATGCCAGAGGAAGGTCTTTTTCGTAGCAGGACGCACCCTCAACGGCTCGAGAGATTAAGATTTTTAAAATGCATTACGAAACTCCGTTGAGGTCACTGTGTTAAAATTTTAAGAAATATAAAACTACCTGAGATCTCAGTCGTCCTAAACAATCAGCAGTATAATATCGTAGGAGGCCTTTCGAAAACTTAAATTTCATCTTCTGCTTTCAGTTTGGTACCAAATTGAAAGCAGAAGATGAAACCGACGACTAAGATCTCAGGTACTGTTTTAGGCCTAGGCCTATATTTCTTAAAATTTTAATCGAGAGGCTAAGCGTTTTTTTGTTTGTATTAGTGAATATCTTGGAATGATTTAACTTGAATCCTATTGTAGCAGTGCATTAAAATAAGTTATCCAATTTTAGGAGGGTTTTACTGTTTTGTGGATTTTATGTTTAATTATTTTATTTTTCTTAACGGGTGGCCACTTTTTGGTTTGGTCGTGTCTGCGTCTGCGTGGGGTGGTTAGTATTAAATGAAGGTGGTTTTGTCTTGGTCTTGTATGTTGTTTAAGGGTTTCTTAGTCGTGTTTGGAGGTGCATTGAATATAAGCTTTCTCACTAGTGGTCTGGTTAGGCTCTTGTTTTGTATTTTTTACTAAGTGAGATTAGATTCGGTCAGTGGGTCTGTTTTGGATATGTAATGGAGAGGACTGATTATGGATGATTTCCGGAGATTCATGCATGTTCTAAGTGACTTTCTGCATGTTGTGTTTAGTTTTTTGGTGTTTGTGTTAAGGCTCGTTTCCATTCTGACAAAATCCAGGCACATGTCGCGTAACATATGCCTGGCATTGCAATTTCCTGCGGTATCGGCAACATTAGTGTAGTGGCTTGGAGTGCAAGACTACAGTTTGTTTATACAGTGAATCAGATACAGTGTTATCCAGTGTTTCTTGAGGTTCAAATATTTGAGTGATGTGGACAACTCATCTACTTCAGCTTTTGTGGTAATGTGGCATACTATGAACTTAAAAAAAAAGGACGAAAACGACCGAGTTTTTTTCTCAAGTATTGAGACCTCAGTGAGTGAAGTTTGTTCTCAACTTCTTGAAGAGTGCATTCCAGACCATCAGAAATCCGTTGCAGGGTATCGTTTCTATTGTTTCAGTTCTTATGAATTGAATTTGTTACATTCCACAGCACTGCCTCCTGTTCATATAGTTCAATAAGTTTCCCCACTTTACATTCAGACCAGTCCATCACAAAAAAAAGACACTGACACCACTGAAAATACCATAACCATAAACAAGAGAGCACTTTGAACTTATACTTGCAGCGCAGGGTCTGGAATATAGACTGTACTGCGCATGCGCGTGTCCTTGGGACATGTTGCAGTCTGTTTCCATTTTCTGTGGCACAAGTTGCGGCACATGTTGACCGCCGCAGTCGCTTGGCACATTTTTGTCCCCGGCACTTGTGCCACAACATGATGCATACTGTTTCCATTTCAACAAATTTTGGGCACATGTCACTCAACATGTTGCGGAACAAATTTGTGGTAATGAAAACGAGTCTTTAGTTTTAGTAATAAGGGTCCTACGTATGTCAGTGATTACCTCATTAATGAGATTAGTAAGTGTATTCGTGTTAGTTTTGTCAGTTGTGTGTGTGTTTTTTTCTACAGAAATAATGTAGTGTTTTGGCGAACGGTCGTGTTCGAGTTATAATGTTTTGTTAAGCTGAGTTTGTCTGCAACTGTAATTCCTTGATATTGTATTTGTTTTTTGTATCGTATTGGTTTGTTGTCTATTATGACGGGGTAGCGAAAGAGCATGTTTTCTTTGCGTATCTTGCGTTTTATTAGCATGACTTGTGTTTTGTCGGTGTTGATTATAATTCTCCATTGTCGAATCCCTTCTATGTATGTTTGTAGTGCTTGGTTTATTTTCTTTCTGGCTATAACCGCCTGCGGCGCGGTCGCCCAGAAGCAGGTGTCGTCCGGAAGTGGACAAGGCCTGTATTTTGGTCAGTTGGTTGTGGTATGTCATTTACTTGCAGGTTATAGAGTGTAGGCCTGATTGCTGAACCTTGAGGGGCACCAGTTTCCAGGTCTATTTGTCTGGAGAGATGTTCATTTATTTTAATTTTTGTTTTCTGTTTTTTTTTAAAGTTATGAATCTGAGTATGCAGATGGGAGAGATTAGTCTGGCAAACCGATCAGATACAACAAAGTAACATAGACATGACGTGAAATCATTTACAGGTGCTAACAAGTATTCAGTTTTATTCGCAACACGTTTCCTTATTTAACAATTGTAACCTGAGTCTAATTTTTGACCAGGTAACAGGATATGTCGTCATGCACTAACATTCATAAAAGTTCAAAAACACTTAATTATAAATTCACGGACGCATGCTGCACTTCACTCTCAATATGAGAAATTAATTCCTGAAATTTTGCCGTTGAGCTTTGTTACTCCCTGTATATAAGCCCTATATAATGTAATCACGTTTTGAGAAGATGAATTATGTACGGTGTGATTGGAAAACATTAACTCAAGATAGGAATGCATGGAGAGCATATGTCCATGAACCAATGGATTCTATAGTGCCACTGAGTTAGTTAGGTTAGTCAGCCCCAGGCACCTCCCTATACGAAGGACAGACGATAAGCGAATTAACTCCTCTGCCGAACATGAATTTATTGTAACAGTAATGTAAGCCTAATGATTGCTACTGACAATGAAGACAATTCCCTGAACATATTAAAAGCGAGTCCTGATGGACTGTTGATTACAGTGCTCGCTTCTAGTTCTGCGATTCGTGGCTTCAAATCCGGTCAGGGTGATGGTTTTCTTAAGGGCCTACTGCTTCCTTCGGTAGTAAGTATAAGCTAGCGTAGTTTTATTAAGCTGAGTTTGTCTGTAGCTGTAAGCCTAGATATTGTATTTGTTCATCGTCATCATCAACAATCACGGTTTAAGCCCATGTGGCTTGTTCCGGTCTCATAGAATCTCATTCAAAAGTTGGATCCATCTCTTCTTCGGTCTATCAACATTCCTGCGTCCTTTTGGTGTGTGTTTAAGTATAATTTTGGGAATGCGATCATCTTCCATTCTTTGAACATGTCTTTCCATTTTTTGTATTTGTTTTTATATCGTATTGGTGTATTGTCTACTGTGACGGGGTAGCGAAAGATCATGTTTTCTTTGCGTCTCTTGCGTTTTATTAGCATGGCACGTACACGAATTTCAAACATGAAAATGCCTTTGAGCAAATGTATCTGTCCTTTTCAGGTCCAGATAGTAATTGTGGCGATAATTGCCTGGGTTGTAAAATACCGTCGTTAAATAAATATAATTTAACTAGCGCATGAATTATGGAAGTCGGCATTCATGTCTTAATCAGTATAGGCTATATAAACAGAATGTATCACGTATGTTACTAATAAGTCCTTCGTTTTTGTCAGCTCTATAACCTTTAATCATTAATAATTTAAAACTGACTACAGTAATGTTATAGCTTATATTTACAAGGATAAATCAAGAATAATATATCAATTAACTATCGAAACCGGAGGCTCATGGCCGCATGGACATAATCTTTATATGTCCATATCTTTAACAATATTTGATAATCAATCCCTGTATAGTTCACCTCACTCATATCACGTTTAATGTTATTCTCCCATATACTCCTATCCTTGGTCTGCATAGTGGGTTCTTCCCTCTGGTTCTCCTACAAAAAGTTTCCGTGTCCTTCCTTCATATTCATTAGTGCCACATACCCTGCCCATCCCAGTCTAAGCCCTGGTTCTCCTACAATAAGTTTCCGGGTCCTTCTTTCAATCTTCATTGGTGCCACATGCCCTGCCCAACCCAGTCTAAGATACTTGACAGTTCTTATTATTCTTATAACTGGTTTCCTATTAAGATCATGTAGCTCACTGTTATTTAACACTCTTTCACGATATCACATGAAAATTGTCTTACATACAAACATACATAGTGTTCTGCCCAAGAGCAGGTCTTTCACTGCAAACTCAGCATTCTCCACTCTTTCCTTAAATGAGCAAAAGACTTGTCACGGTTTTAATGCAAAAGTGGGACGTGAAGATATATTTAGGCCAACAATAGCCAAATTCAGTCTTCATAAAGATAATAACGACAATGGTGTTAGATAAGTCACCTTTATCATAAGTAATGCCACGAGTGATTTCCAAATTATCGATAAATTCACGACTCACGAAGTGAGGAGTGAATTTATCTAGAGAATTTGGAAATCAAGAGTGACATTTGTTAGGACTATTTAACGAATAAAATTAAGCTGTTTACTCACAAATCATTATTTAACTATAGTTATTTTAAAATATTTATATATTTAATGTAAACGGCGATGTTTGAAAACAAATTAGAAACGATAGGTATGCTTCATTTGCTCCTTTTGTTTATCACTGCAACCAGATCATACTATTTATTGCCAAAGGAACGCAATATTGTAAGAATGCTCTCTAGTGGAGAAAAAATGAAACACATCAAACTGTATATTAATTCATTTCTGATGTCGTATGATGTAAATATGACAATTATATTTTTCTGGATTGTTAGCTGAGAAAAAATACATTTAAGAAAGTGCAAACAGTGGTTTCTTTTTTTTGGTGGTATAATCAATTGCTACAAATGTTTTTGTATTAACTCCCCCATGCGGCATGTGTTGACATTCATCCACTATATATACAATCTGGTAGCCGTATTTCTCGCAGGCTCAGTCACTGCAAAATAATGGTCAGACCTGTTCAGAATATTAAAAAGGAGGAGCTTTCTTTAATATGGTAATTATAACACTGATAAATATTTGGTGAAACACGACTCTGATTGGTTGTAAAACAGAAATCATTGAAACGTGATTGGTCATTGACTCCCATTTGGGGCATGAGTTAAATAGTCATATAAAATAATCTTATTGTTAAGAGCACAACTTTCCAAGGATATTCATAAATACACCTGGATGTCTCCAGATGGTGAAACTCGGAACCAGATGGATCATGTATTAGTGGACAAACGCTGGCACAGTAATATCATCGATGTTAGATCAGTTAGACGGACAGACTACAATTCAGATCATCGTGTGGTCAGAGTGAAAATCAGATAACTGTTATCACTTATCAGAGGAACAAACGCTAAAGATGATCTTGAAAAATTTGAATTAAAAAACTTGAGAAATTATCAACTGCGACAAGAATACCAAATCAAAATTACTAATACATTTAAAATACTGGAATCTTCAAATGAAAATGTGGCAACCGAATGAAGGATCTGATATAAATAAAGAATGGGAGTTTATAATCCGATTGAGGGTCTTTCCACTTTTTCAGCGGTTGCCCTTTTACCAGTAGGCTGCTGGCCCTTCACATCCACATGTGTCAATCACAGAGGTAGATGATCAACAGCCAGTGTAGGGGTGACATGTGGTTAGCATGTCGAGTCCCCCAGCCGTTATAGCTGGTTCCTCAACCTGGAGCCGCTACTTATTGTAGCTACCCAATTGCCTCACGATGCTGGGTGGGCACCGGTCCCATACTGGCCGAAATACCATGAGAAAATTTCTTCCCCCATAGAGACTCGAACCAGCGCAAGTCCCGTAGCTCTGCGCCAAGGCTTTCTACCTTAACCGCTCGGCTACGGCGCGGGACGAGTTTATAAGATATATTATTAGATTGTCAGCATCAGAAAGCATTGGTTATTTAATAAAATAGACAAAATAAGAAATAATTTGTAATGTGTCGACATTATAAAGAAAAGAAAAGTAGCAAAAATGAATTGGTTACCCGAGCCAAATGAGGTAAATTGGATAGTATTAGACGGGAAACCACCAGGTTATTAAAGAGTAAAAAGAGGGAACATTTGAGAGAGAAGATTAACGACGTTGAAGTGAATGCAAAAAATAGGAACAATAGAGAATTATATTAGGGAATTAGGATAGAGAATAAAGGGTTTCAGGCTAGAACCAACGTAATTATGAATGCAAATGGGCACATGAATGCAGATACCAAGAGTATGTTAAATAGATGGAAAGGTTACTTTAATCAGCTATTAAATATGTACGTAGAACAAGATATTGAAGAGGATAATTGACAGAAAACAGAAATACTTGTCACAGAACCAAGTGCATTAGAAGTTGAAATGGCAATATAAAAAATTGTAGATGTATAAAGTATCGGGTTCAGATGGAATCTCAGTAGAACTGATACAATCAGAGGAAGAAAAATTAACGGACAAATCCGTCGGTTGCTAAGTATGATTTGAGAAAAAGAAGCTCTTCCAAATTAATGGAAATAATCTATTATCGTACCAATATATAAGAAATTAGATAAAATTGATTGCAATAACTACAGGGGCATCTCATTACTTTCAACTTCGTACAAAATTCTAACAAATATGTTAGTAAGCAGACTTACTCTCTATACTGATGGCATTCTAGGAGATCATCAATGTGGATTTAGAAGAAACAGGTCCACAACAGATCTCATTTTTAGTGTAAGACAGATTTTAGGAACGAAATGGAAATATAATGGTACTGTACATCAACTATACGTAGAATTCAAAAGGGCATAAGATTGAATTAAGAGGGAAAAGTTATATAGTATCCTACCGGAGTTCGAAATTCCTAAAAAGTTAGACTTATACGAATATGTTTAATGACAGAGTAGGCTGCGTGTAGGCAAATATTTTTTTGATACTTTTGAAATGCACAATCGGTTAAAGGAAGGAGATGCACTCTCTCATCTATTATTTAATTTTGTATTAGAGCATGCCATCAAATCTTTAGAGGGTGGAGAAGACCTAAAACTCAACGGTGTTAATAAGCTGTTAGTTTATGCTGATGATGTTGTAATGTTGGCCGATAGCGAGGAGATACTAAGGGACAACACACACAGTCTATTGAGTAATACTAAGAAATCGGGATTGGAAGTAAAAATCAATGAAACTAAATATATGTTTACACATAGAAATACATTATAATAATAGAAATAGATAGCTAATGACAAATGAGGGAAATTTTGAAGAAGTGGCTGAATTAAAATACCTAGGAACAACAATCACAAATAGGAATGAGATGCACAAAGAAATTAAACATGGGCTCAATTTTGGAAATGCTTGCTATTATGCATTACAGGGACTCTTATTTTCACAACTCCTTTCAAAAAAATTAAATTGAAAATATAAAAAAAAACTTATTTGCCCAATAATATATTGTATGGATACGAAAAGTGGGCTCTGAGGAAAGAAACTTGCGAGTATTTGAAAATAAAGTTCTTAGGAAAATTTTTGGATCAAAGTGAGATGAACAGACAGGTGAATGGAGAAAACTTCTTAACAGTTAGCTACATGGTCTTTCCATGAAGCCAGATATAATTATAACAGCGAAGGTTCGATGACTGTGATGGGCAGAACATATGGAAAGAATGGGGAATAAAATATGTACAAGGAAGCTTTTTCTAGGAAAACCAGAGGGAAAGCGCATAGTCGTTAGACCAAGAATGAGGTAGGAGAATAATATGAACCATGATTTCAGGGACATAGATTATACAGAGGGTGATTGGAAAACAATAGCTCAGGATAGGTATGTATGGAGAGATTTTGTCCGCGCGGCCATGAACCTACGGGTTCCATAGTGCCAGTGAGTTAGTTTGATTTAGCTCACTGTTATGCAGTCTTTTCAATTCACCGAGCCTGTTCGTCACTTTTTGGTTCAAAAAAGTTCCTAAGCACTTTATTCGAAAGTTATTATTATTATTATTATTATTATTAATATTATTATTATTATTATTATTATTATTATTATTATTATTATTATTATTATTATTCGAATACAAAGGCCTCTGTGCAAAATTTAACCGACCAACCTTCATTCATCCGAATAATATTATTTGCCCATTAAATGTTTAATTGAAGCGTTGTGCTAACCACATGTCACTCGTTAACATCTGTAGGTAAATAAGCGTAACTAAATTAGTCTGGATAAGGAACTCACGCTAGGGAGCACCCATGTCCCCTGGTGGGACGTATGGGGTATAGGCCTATACAATATTATTATTCAGGGATTTTGTAACTCAAACCGCCTTCCGTTCCCAACCCATTCCTATTCTGAAAACCTGTAATATTTTCTCCACTCTTAAAGAAAAAGATCATATTTCTCATCCATACAGTAGGCCTTTACTGGAAGAACTGTCATTTTATCTTCTTCTTCATCCAACCAAGTCTTAGGCCTAGAGGCTGTTACGATGACACTGATTAATTTTGTATCCAGCGTTTCTTTGGAGGGTCCAGAGATCTATTCCCTGTTGGACAATAACAAAGCAAGGCTTTGGGAATTCTATTTCAACTCATTCGTCGCAAATGATTCATCTAGTTGTTCTAGTATCTATGTATGTATTTAATGACTGGTTCTAAACGTAGTTCCTTCAATACATCATCATTGCGTTTGTGATCCCATTTGGTATATCCTGCTGTATACCTCATGAAACTAGAAGTTATCCTGCTCTCTTCTCCTTTCCTCAAAGTCCATGCCGTCTCACTGCTGTAACAAAGTGCAGGTCTTGCTAAGGTTTTGTATAACCGTACTCTGGTATCTACACTAGCGAAGGTTTCATTACTGAATTTATTATTCCCATAGTTTTATTAAAATTAGTAATTTTATTTGCTATATCTAGTTCGTCCACCGCTGTGGTCTCCAGGTAGCATGCTGCCTTGTCACGCAACGGGCCCGGGTTCGATTCCCAGTCGGGACAGGCTCCTGGGTGAGGTTTATTTCGGGGTTTTTCCTCACCTGTTAGATGTCAGGAAGCTTAGGGCCCAACGTTCCCCGGAAATCATCCGGCCATCATCATCATCCTTATCATTAGCATCCTTCACCGGTGTGGAAAGCAACGGGAAGCTACCACACCTGCAATTCCCTAGTAAAGCTGTAAAGGCATAGATTGAAAATGCAGTGAAAGACCTGCCCTCGGGCAGAATTACTATGGATGGATATCTAGCTCATCCAAATATGTTAATGTATATCCAAGGTAGGTAAATGGATTTACTCTTTACTATATTTTTGAATCTACACAAATTTTGCTGTGTACGGGGGTATTTTTCATAAGTAATGCCAAGAGTGATTTCCAAATTATCGATAAATTCACGACTCACGAAGTGAGCATTTGTTAGGACTATTTAACGAATAAAATTAAGCTGTTTACTCAGAAATCATTAATTGACAATAGTTATTTTTAGATATTTGTATATTTAATGTAAACGGCGATGTTTGAAAACAAATGTGAAATGATTGGTACACTTCATTTGCTTCTCACTGCAACCAGATCTTATTATTTATTGCCAAAGGATCGCAATGTTGTAAGAATTCACCCTAGTGGAGAAATTTATAACCAACCTAATATGTATTAATTAATTTCTGATGTCCTATGATGTAAATATGTCAATTATATTTTTCTGTAACGTCATTTCCTGGAAAATAATTAATTTAAGAAAGTGCAAACAGTGGTTTTTTTTTGTGGTATAATCAATTGTTACAAAAGTTTTTATATTATCTCTCGCATTCGCTTCCTGTTGCCATTCATGCACTATATATATATATATAATCTGGTAGCCGTATCTCTTTGTGGGTCAGTCACTGCAAAATAATGCTATGACCTATTCAGAATGTTAAAAAGAGGTGCTTCCTTTATTATGATAAATTTTAGTTGAAAAATTTTAGGCGAAACACGACTGTGATTGGTTGTAAATAAAAAATCATTGAAATGTGATTGGTCATTGACTCCCATTTGGAGCATGAGTTAAATAGTCCTTGAAAAACCATTATTTTCTCTTTATTGATTTTCATGTTATATTGTTAGCTATTTTGTTAAAATTATATATTGAATATTATAATTCGTCCTCGGAGGGTGCCACTAATGCTACATCATCTGCAAAAAAATAAATAAATAACATATCTAATTTCATATTTCTATTTAATTGTGTATGTCCATGACGTTGTTCTCTCCATTCTCTATCTGATATATATATGATAAATAAAAGTGGTGATGTAGGGCATCCTTGTCTCACTCCTGTACCGCCGTTTTATGTGTGTTTTAATTAATATTATTTGGGAGAAGTTGGGGTGACAAGAGTCACTGTAGCGCATAATTGAATGCGTTTCTAGAGTTGAGTCTATGTGAATACTAGAGTATATCAATAATAATAAATTTTCATTATAAATTTTATTTTTATCTGCGTCGGTGATCTAGGAAATAAGTTCCTTACTCTGGTCCCGAAAGTCGCAAGTTAAAACCCGGCCAAGATCGATTGACTTTTATTATTGAAAAATCCAAGGGACAAGTCCTCCGGGATGGATTTTAAGCCGTGACTCGCGAATCTACAGATTTTCTGGCTTATAAACAACTTCAAGCCTAAATTAGAGCCTCAGAGCAGAATTTAATCGGACTTTTCCAGCCAAGTAACGCCTAGTGGTTAGTTGTTAGTAAAATTATCATATTCAACAATCATCATCATAATTATCATCATCATAACAATCATAATCATCATCAATTATAATAACCATTATCGCAATCATAATTGTAATAATCGTCATCATAATCATAATCACAATCATCATAATCACAATCATTATCACAATCATAATCATCATCAATATAATATCCATCATCACAATCATCATAATTGTAATAATCGTCATCATAATTATAATCACAATCATCATCACAATCATCACATAATCATAAACATCATATAATCATCATCATAATCATCATCCTAATCATAATCACCATAACAATCATCTTTATTATTATTATTATTATTATTATTATTATTATTATCGTTATTTTTATTTAATTAATAAATATGGATTTTCATCAAGTAAACACCAACTCAATCGATTATTATCGTTATTGTTATTGTTTGATTATTGTTTATCATAATAATAATAATTATTATTATTATAATTAAAATTATTATTATTAAATTAAAATTATTATTATTATAATTAAAATTATTATTATTATAATTAAAATTATTATTAATTATAATTAAAAATTATTATTATTTAATTAAAATTATTATTATTATAATTAGAAATTATATATTATTATTATAATTAAACTTATTATTATTATATTAACATTATTATTATCTATTATTATTATTATATTATATTATTATTATTATATTATTATTTTATTATACTCAAATTATTATTATTATTATTTATAATTAAAATTATTATACTTCAAAATTATTATTCTTCTTATTATTATAATTAAATTATTATCCTTACACTTTTTATTATTCTTAATACTTACACTTCTGATTATTATTCTTCTCCTTCCGCAATTATTCTTCTTCTTCTTTTCTCCTTACCCCCTTCGTTCTTCTTCTTCTTCATTCTTCCTCTCCTTCCCCTTCTTCTTCTTCTTCTCCTTCCCCTTCTTCTTCTCTTCTTCTTCTCCTTCCCCTTCATTCTTCTTATCCTTCCCCTTCTTCTTCTTTCCCTTCCCCTTCTTCTTTCTTCTTCTTCTTCTTCTTCTGTCGTCTTATTATTTCTTCCTTCTTCTTCTTCAGTCTTCTTCTTCTTCTTACTTCATTCTTCTTCTTCTTCTTCTTCTTCTCTCTTCTTCTTACTATCATTATTATTCTTCTTCTTCTTATTCTTATTATTATTATTATTATTAGTATTATTATTATTATTGAAAGAGTTTGTGTAGACAGACACTCGAAAATAGCAAAAAAATATTATTTATATAGAAAGTAAAATTATTTTTTGCTGCATCATGAAATAAAATGTCTGTAGAAGGACATTTAATATAATTAATGGTGACTGGTATATTTCATACGAGAGAACTTCATGATACTTTGCAATTTCATTAATACTTGGTTTCTAAAGATATAACTTTTATGGAGATATATCTCTTTACACATCCACCTGAGTTTTTTATGTCAAATAATAAAATAGTGTTCTTTACACATTTCCGCCTTGAAGCATCAACTTCTTAACATTAATCATAGGAAAATATTTTAATATTATAACATAGTAATGTTTTTATATAATCATCCGTGCAAGTTGGGCCTAGGGGCTCATAACGATCTCTTGCCAAGCTTCTCTTACTCTCAGAATGGTATGGTGTTGAATTATAGAATCAAGCATTCTCTCCGTGTGTTATATTAAAATTTTCCGGTAATTTTTAGGTCTAATTAAAATATTATAATAAATAATTTAGTTCCAAATAAGCCGAAGTTGAAATTTATATACACTAATTTCCAGTCCAAGTTTAAAATTATAGTGGTTATGGTATGAATAATAATAATAATAATAATAATAATAATAATAATAATAATAATTAATAATAATAATAACAATAATAATGATAATAAGTTGTATAATACCGACATTGTCCAAAAACTGTATTAACCTATTCAGTCCTCGGTGGAATTATGACGAAATTTTATTTTTGTGTTCAATTGATTTTAGAGCACAAAGTACAGTAATGTTAATTGCTGTTGCGATTCTAATGTGGGGATCTTCATGAGCCCAAAATTAATATGGAGAGTTATATTTTGTTTTCTTGATACACGAGTTACCAACTAGCAAATGTATTTATACTTTTACCAAAAAAAGGGGGGGAATTGAATGGGTGTTGAGTGTTTGTCATTTATGATACAGTGATATTTTATTAAGTTTTTACTATTTATACAGTGCTGCCATTTAACTTTAACAGTTAGAATCTGAGGATGAATCACAGTTATGTAACAATATTATAAAATCAATTTCAGTACCGTTCAATTGTTTAAAGAATGAGAAAAAAAACGTAACTTATCTTTTGACTTATCATATAGGATACAAAGGGATTCCACTATGGGTTTGTATATATCCCATACGTCCTGCGAGGAGACACAGGTGCTCCCTAGCGGAAGCTTTCTATCCGGGCTAATTTACCTTCAGATGTCAATAAGTGACATGTGATTAGCACATCGCCTCAATAAGAATCTAATACTAAAGATAATTGGAGATAAGTTCGATTAAATTTTATACAGAGTTATTTTTATTTAGGCTTGCGGTTTTTTCACGAGCCTGAAAATCTTTCCCGGAGGACTCGTCCCGAGGATTTTTACATACTGAAAATTAATCGACACCAGCCGGGTTTGAACCCGCGACCCTCGGGACTAAAGGCAAGAAACATAACCCCTAGACCACTGGATACAAAGGGGCTGAAACGGTAATGGGTTCATCCGAAGCTAAAGCAACACGAGCAGCCAGTTTTACAATGTACCGATAGGTGTTTCGTGATCAGGATTGAGCGAATATTTTAATTAACGACGCTGTTTAACTCTTTGGATCTTTACCTCCACAATTCAAATCTGGGCGTGAAAAGAACCAACACATTTTGCAAAGAGATATCTTTTTGCAGATTTGAGTTTCTTTTACGGTACTTGCCAAGACCCACGGTTTTAGTTCCTTTCCAAAGGAACCTGCGCTCAAGATTTTTACAATCTCAAAAATCCATTCACCCTGGCCAAGTTTAAACCCGCGAATCTTGGACTCAGAGTCGATCATACGAGTAGTAACCAATTTTCTAAAGGAATCGACTCAGAAAGAGGATGTTTCATCTCACAGGATATTAAAACGCTATGAGCCTGTCTATTAATAATTCCATTTGCACGGAATATTTAATCGAGGACATTACGGATGTTGATCTCAAAATGTGCAGGATGACCTTCATTTTGAAATTAATTAGAATATGGGCGATTCTAACTACTGAATAATTCATCATTTCAACACCTTTATATTTAGTTGTTTTAACCTATCTTTATGCGGAAAGAAATAAGTTAAATATCCTCTCTTTTGCAATTTGGAGAAACTAACTTAATTTCCAACCACTCTGAACAGTTTAGTTCATTTTAGAACGAAGAACTAAGAATCACTTGTTCAGTGCTATTGTCTGTCCAACGGTTCTGTGCTCCCTTAAGATATGCGAACTAAAGCCTACTTCGTTTTCAGCCTCAGCAAATCATTTCCCTCACTGCATTCCTATCTCTCTCTTGCACTTGCACTCCAGTGTTGTCAACTCGACTCCAACCTTGCATTATTCAATATTCAGGAGCCTTGACACCGAGGGAAATTTGGTAACATCCCTACTCGATAAGTTACTGTGGCTGCTGTTTGACGTAGTGGGAGGGGAGTGAGGTGAAATGGTGTGAGTATTTGCGTGTACTTTTCTAAGAACGATGCCAGCGCTATATGGGCACAAATCCGTTGGGCCGAGTGTGAATAGATCACAGCAGTATTACGGCAAAACTTCGAGATTTTTTCCAAATAAAGAATCGTTCGTTTTGACGTCCTCTACAACTTTCTGAATGTTTTAAAAATCTGTAAACATGTTAGGTAACCGATGATTTAACACAGGAAATTGTTTCCACGCTAATTGTACAATGCACTTCATTTGCATTTCGTACGCTATACATTAAAAATGATGTAATGCTAATTTTATAAAAGTTAATCTATGTTTAGTCTAATTAGCCTCCATGTTAACTAAATTGAAATAATTATTACTTCATTCTTCAAAATTAGTGATTAATTATTTGTTGCGACTTTTGAGCAGTGCTGAAGATTAAATCGGATGAGCTCTTATTTCGTAACATATCATAATAATTTAAAATTTCTAAACCACCTCAAGTAATGACAGTTTGAAATGCATTCTTTAGGTCAATAAACGTTTGCACTACGTAAATAAAATTAATGTTGAAATCTTCATTGCTTCATTATACTTAGCCCTCAATTGGGGATGTGGGATGTCTGTACCACCTTTAGATGAAACTTTCATCTTTTTTTTTGAAAAAAAAATATATTTTGTATTTTAAGTACCTTCTTATTAACGTCTGTAATTTATGATTTTATAATTTGTCCACAAGAACACTGTTCGTTTCTAAGAAAAAAAAAAGTTTAATATGGTGTAGTAATGGTGGTGCCACCCCACCTCCCCACTTAAGTTTCAGGGAACAATACTTCTTACATCTTTCTTAGTCTCTGAAATATAGTCTTTGAAATACAGATTATATAATACATTGTTTTTCTTTTCAAAAATGCCACGAAACATTTCAGGATATATATAAGTTACTGTATCATCAATAAATGTTCTTAATTTCTTTAGATATGTAATATTGAGTTATCTTATACGCATGCGTTGGAGTCATAAATAGACAAGTTATTAATAATGCTTTAAGACAGAAATTATATTTTCAGAATTTGGATCTATCAATCAAATATATAAAAATGAATGTTTGTTTGCTTCTTGGTTTGTTTATTTGTTTGTTCATACTTTATGCGCGGCCATACCGTTGATCCGATTGTGATTTTTTTTTTTGTAAAATGTTCAGAAGATTCCCGGGATGAACATAGGCTATAAGAGAGTTGTGACTCTCAACTCCTACATCCTTAAAAATCGCGCTTTGTAGTGGAAAACGTGAAAAAAAGCAGCTCTTTGGACGCTTAAATGGCAAACTTTGCCCAAACCATAACAAATACACAAAATTATGTACACAAAATTGAATATTTCAAAAAGCTCTACAAAAATAAATTCGCGACAGCATATGTTTCTCTCTTACGGATAACTGACAATAACCATTTTTGTCTTTCATTGATGCCAAGAAGATCGAGACAAGTACGTAGATTCCTGTGTAAGCATAGCAGCTAATGGCGGGTATTCTTTTACGGATAACTCATAATAACGAATTTTGTATTTTAGCTCATTTATGCCAAGAAGATCGAGATAAGTAGATTCCTGGGCAACACTAGGTAATTAGCACGGGGAATCTTAAAATAATTATTATATACATTTATAATTATTTTTCACTTTACTTATTCAACTAATCATAAAAAGTACATTAATGTTCGTCTTTCAGTTAATTTATGCCAATAAGATCGGAATGAGTAGATTCCCGGACAACGCCGGGCAAAGCATGGAGTATCTAAAAATAATTACTATATATTTTTTTTATTTTTACTTATTTAACCAAATATTAGTTTTCATTTATTTAGGCGTAGCAGCGCACCGCGGGTATTAGCTAGTATCCTATATAAATTAATCAAACAGTTTATTTCGAAATCAGTTTTATGATACATTCATATTTTAGTATATGTTTAGTTATTAGCCTATATATATATCCATCCATAGCAATTATGTCCGAAGGCAGGTCCTTCACTGCAATCATAGCATTTTCATGCTATGCTTTGCAGCTTTACTAGGGAATTGTACGTGTGGTAGCTTCCCGTTGCTTTCCACAATATATATATATATATATATATATATATATATATATACTAAAATGTGAATGTATCATAAAACTGTTTTCGAAATAAACTGTTTGATTAATTTTGAGTTTTTTTTCTCACCTCATATTTCTTGATTTTCATGCAGACTCGAGTTTCGTCACTGAATTCGTGACATTTTCGATGCATCGACAAAACAATTCAAAATTAATTTTAAAAAAGCTCATAATGTTATTTTCTACATGCATTAAACTGTTTGATATTTAAAGATGATCGTGTAGTGTTTAACAAGGCTAAAGATACATAATAAAGTTATTGGCAAAGACCTCGAGATCGATGTTAAATAATCATAAAATAAATATCGAAGTTGATACTTGAATATTTTTATACACAAGCCGTGTGACTCAAGCCGTTCATATAATGTTGTAGATTTCCCACATAACAGAACTAGGGGCGTGGAAAAAAATACTGTTCATTATTGAAATACTTATGTTCAATGAGCTTGTGTTATAAGAATTTGAAAAGTGATGTTGAAACAATAACACCAATATAAGCGTAAAAATAGAACAATTTCCTTTTCGACAACGCGACACGACGACAAAAAATTGTTTACATTTACATAAACAGCTCACCAGCCTCTGTTCCCACCTGCAACAACTACTCGATGCTGACCACACATATAGAGGGCTATCTTGTTGCCTAAACAGAAACTGAAACGGCTTGAATCAGTCGCTCTATACGCTGATAAATTATATTTATAACAGATACAAATTGATTAAAATGTCTTTATTGTAATTGTAATTTCATTTAGAAAATCTATAAAAAGTTTACGCATTAATATATTTAACCAAAAATTAATTTGAAATATAAAGAAGTAGTCAACTTTTATAAGATTCATGATGTGTTCCGTTGAGGTTTATTCACATACACAGGAAAAGAAACGACAAAATTAGCCAATGCACTAAAGAAAGCCGATAAAAACGTAAAAATAGCATACAGAACCAATAACAAATTAAACAACATAATAAACAATAACATTGAAGAAAATAACATTTCAACAGCAAAGGAGTTTATAAACTGACATGTAAGGACTGCAACAAATTTTATATAGGAAGGACAAACAGGAGTTTTAACATCAGATTCAAAGAACATTTTCGAGACTTCGTTCACGCAGAAGGTAAATCAAGCTATGCAAAACACGTTATCCATGAAGGACATCGCATGTTAAATATTGAAAACACCCTAACAGTGATGCACAGAGAAAATAATCCAGCGAAGATAAACGTACTCGAAGAGATGGAAATCATGAAAGCAGCTCACAACGACAGCCTGATAAACGAAAACGAACCCAATACGTGCAACCCCCTCTACCAGATCTTCAGTGAAACACACAGTTTTGAATCCTGCCGATGATGGGACAAGTCCGAAAGCGCTACAGTTAAATGATAATTAAGTTGAGGAGACGGACCTTTCAGGTGAATATTCTATAATTTTTATATTAATAAGAAGTAGGCTTGTAAACAAAGATAAAAGTTTTCAATTTTTAAGAGGGTACAGTACAATTTCAATGCAATTTCAAATTTATTGAAGACAGACCTTTTATCTACATTATGTAGATTAACTTACTAATTCAATTGCACTATCGAAACCGTAGGTTTATAGCCGCTCGGACATAAGCTCTCCATACATCAGTGAACTGAGCCAACGTCTTTCAATCATCCGTGGATAATTGACCTCACTCAAATCATGGTTAAAATTATTCTCCCTCCTCATTCTTGGTCTATCTACTGGGCGCTATCCCTCCAATTTTCCAGTTTTCATGTCCCTCTTCCATTTCCCTTTCGTGTCATATGCTTTGCCTATTGCAATCTACGAGACTTAACTGTTCTTATTACCTGGTTTCCCGTAAAGATGATGCAGCTCACTTATGTAATCTTCTCCATTCACCAGTCTGTTCGTCTATCTTTGGTACAAAAAGTTTCCTAAGAACTTTATTCTCAAATAATTGTAAAGTTTTCTTCTCCCTTAAAGTAACAATCATATAATATAATTGGGAGTATAACTGTTTTACATATTTTTAGTTCAACGTATTTTGAGAGAAGTTGGGATGACGAAAATCCCTGTAGTACTTAAAAGCATGCATTTCTAAAATTGAGCCTAACAAGATAAAATCTTTAAATAGCATATACTATTTATAAAATATCCTAAAAAGGATTTATGTATATGTTCTGTCCCTTGATAACGAAATAACACAGTTCATCCAAGTTTGTACAACGCTAGGTTTATTACTGAAACAGATTAATGTGTAAGATAGTGCTCATAATAGTAATTATTCTGAAATTCAGAGGTGTATACCAAACAAATAAAATTCGTAGTTCGGATGTGAAACATAATAACTGATAATATAGTCCTATATTTGTGTGAAAATCATTTTTAATATCGATCAAATGGATAGGATAACAGATATGTAATTACTAAATTAATACAATCATATTTATTTCGGAAATACTGACTAACTGCGGAGATCTACTTGAAACATATTTCGATAGATATTTATCCATAAAGAAAACATGAATGGAGGGAAAACTGCATACAGTGACATCTAAAAATTTACGGTCGTTTACGATGAACTACAATGAGCTAACTACAATGGTAGCGCTGTTTTGTATTAACAGAATATGTAACTAAATAAAACAAATGCAAGGCACACGGCGTGTTCACTCGGGATTATGGGAAATTAGCCATTTTGTAAATTGAAATTTTTAATTGCCATCCTTTCGTTCTATGTAGACGGTACTGTAAAAATTATATATTATCGAAAGTTAAAAATCATTACTTATATTTTTTTACTCTAATTTGTAAGTAAATTCAAACTTGTTTACGTTTTTAATGTGAATCTATTCTCAAAGATAAACCTACTAGAAGTGATAAAATTCTAAGATTTGTTAGGTTAGCTATTTCTAATAGGCCTAAACATTTTAAAAAATGTGAGTGACTTTATAATGGATTTCAGATGCACGACATGGCTAAAGTTCTTTAATAAATATTGTATACAACATAATACACATTGTATAAAATATGTAAATGAGAATAATGGCGTAGGTCAATTATACATATTTCAAAGAGTTCATCATGCACATTTTTAAATTTTAATGAACTAAAATAAATTAACATGTTTTATTTATTTCCATTCTTCCCTTCTGTTAAAATTTTTAAAAAAATCTTTAGGTCTGAGAGGCTGGGTACAAATAATTCCACAATTTAAGATAAATTAAAATGTTATTTATTCTTATGAAAGTTCAATTCCATAATTATTCATAAGATGGTGTTGTATAATTATAATTCATAATTTTACCACCCGACGGTGCTGAATTTCATGTTAGTATCACAAAAAAATAGAGAAAAAAAATAGATGTCGTTAGTTCTACACTAGCGCCGCTTGTGGCATGTACGCGAAAGTTGTCCATTTTCTCCTCTGGTTCCTCTATGTATTTCTCAATTAACATGTTTTGTGATCGAACTTTAATTAGATTTTGTGAATTTATCATCATATTCTGATGCAATATGTTTAAAAATAAGAGGAGCATATTTTTTTATTTACTTATAATTACACACTATCATCGGGAACAATTCCTATAACAGGAAACGCACAAAATCAGGTTTCAGGAATCAATTAGTTGCAAATTGTACTTAAGCTATGATTTGTCTCTTACCATCTACTTAAATTTTCAACCTTGTAAACACAAATGGAATAAGAATCATAATTGTAAATCCACTCTATTTTCAAGGATCATATAATTATTGATAGTAATTGTGTTTATTTGTATGTATATGCCCCATTCGTCACGCGTGGGTACATGTGTGCTCCCTAGTGGAAGTTTTTAACCAGGATAATTTAGTTGTGTTTATTTACCTACAAATGTCATCGAGTGACACACGTTTACCATATCGCCTCAATGAGACATCTAGTAAGCAACTAAGATATTACTTGGATGCATGAAGGTCATTTAAATTTTGCAAGAAGCCTTTTTATTCAGGCTTGAGGTCCTTTTACGAACGTTGAAATCTTCAGGCTCGGGACCCACAGTTTAAAGTTCCTCCCAGAGAACATGTCCCTTGGATTTTCCGTCCTAAAAATCCACTGACTCCTACCGGGTTCGAACCGGCCACCCTCTGGACTTAAGGCTAGGAACAGCCGCGGCCGACGTTTCTTTGCATATTATGAATATTTTCAATTACCGACTGTAATAATTATCGTGGAATTTGTTTAACAACATAATATAGAATACTTTCAAACATTCTTTCAGCGAGATTAAATCCATACGCAGATGTGTGACCTTAAAGAAAATTGATCGAGAATTGATCAAACATTAGAGTAACTACTAAATTTAAAAAAAAAGAAAAGAAATGGCAACATAATCAGCCGCTACACGAGTTATTTATAGATTTCAGAAAAGTTCAGTTAGGAGAGAAGCTCTTTACAAAATCGTATTTGAATTTACTTTGCTCAAAAATTAGAATGATGATGGTATGCTAGATTGTAACTAAGTAAAATACGAATGACTATACGTGCGAACTATCTTCTCCATAGAGAATTAATTAAAACAGGAAATGCATTCCCATAATTTCTATTCACTTACGCTCTTCAATATGCCTTTAGGAAAATTATGGATAACATTGCCGATGACTTGAATCTAATAGATAATGTTTAAAAAAAGTAGCAAGGTATGCAATGTATTTTTAAACACCAGCAAGAAAATTAAATTTAGATGTAAAAACAGAAAAAAAAAGACGAAGAGTTGTAGTTCGAATGGTGACAATAGAAAAGCATTCCAAAAAATCTAAGACAAACTAATTTTTAGCCCAGTTACTATTGCCATAGGGCACTTAGTTGCGTAATTGTTTAAGAAATCAAATAAGTCAGTTGATATGAGGTCATCATATTTTTAATTCACAATCATACACGACATAGAAATATGAGAGAAAACAATGTAGGTCTATTGCTAAATTGACATTTCTATTTTATAAAAAAAATACCTTTAATGTGATTTAAAAATATATACCATACATATACAATTCTCATATTTTGTTGCAGTTTTATGAGTGTGATTTTAAATAAGATCAATAGAAATTGTGTCATTTTTAAGCAACAGAGGAGAGAATTAAAACAGAATCTATGAATTTATGGTTATATATTACTTCTTATTTTTTAACATTTATTTATATTACTGCTTATTTTTAACATTTATTTAAATTGCATTGTACTTTAAGGAGATTTAAAAGTATTACATAATAAATATTAAAAATATAGAAGTCCGTGACGAGGATCTGCGTAACCTAAGCGAATCCTCAGTAAGTAGAATTTATAGACTCTTTTGCTGGTTTATGGAATGTATAGTTATTTTTGTTAAATTAGAGGTACTCAGTTTCTGATTCTAGCTCATATGAAATTGCCGGTATGCAGTGAAAATAAATATTGAATAACTATGAATTATGACCTATTTGATTTTTATTATTGTTGTATAATTTGACACCTATCTAAATAATGTCTATCAGTTCATTTTGCGACGAAGCAAACATGGCAGTTGCTAGTCAATTTTTAATTTCGGGTTTCAGTTAAATCACCATTTCTATTGGTTGGATTTCGTTAATTTTTTGGAGAATATCTTCCTAGGGCCTATGTTTTTCAATAGTTTTGTCATGAAAATCGAAAATTGCGAAAATTTTCGTTTCAAGCGAACTAATATACCTGATAGTCCGATTTTGCTGGTTAACGAATTCGACCTTACTTTTTTTAATTAAATGCCTATGCCAAGTTTGGTTTCTACGAGACAAAAAAATGCTGATATATTCGTATATACATTTTGGTCGTGGTTATATTGGCATATACTAGATAGGATTTTGCAAAATTATTTTCATGAGAACAACCTCAGTAGCTTCATTCTTTTGGAAATTGCTAATACAGTGCTCCCTATTGCTAACTAAAACGAATTAACTAACATTTTAAGATTATTTTGTAAATGTGATAGACATTGAATGTTGACTAACCTAGTTTACAACCCCAAACAATCACTAACTACATTGATTTTTTAACCAAATAAACAATCCATTAGCAATAGGATTAATCCTTCTTATTCAGATTACTTTTATTTCAATCATTACAGGATTAACCTCAGTTGTTTATCACTGAAATATTGCCGAAATTAAATTGTTAGATTTGATGCGCAATTTTCAATATTTGTAGAATCTGACTGACCTACAACGGGCAATTTACAAATTAAGTAATATATGTGAAACATACAACTTGAAAATATCTACTCTAAAAAACAAAAGTTTTAGCTTTTCGAGGGTATGAGCCACTAACGGTCTTACTAATAAAAATCTCTAATACAGGCTTTCATCAGTTGTTTAATTATACAATATATATAAGCCTTATGTAGATCACGTATAATTTCCTTACTAATAAACGTTGTGCCGGAGCTATATAACAAAACAGCAGTTATTCACAATACGTCACATATTCGTCATCATAATGACGTCAGAACAATATTACTCGCAGTTTGTGACAGAAATAAAACAACATCAACTAGTGATTAATTGTGTAAGAAATGAATATGGATAAGAATAGAGAGAGATTCCCTAATTGGGGAGCTACGGAAAAAATAAATGTGTTTTAATTTATATACATTTCCCTTGACATAGCGTCAAATAAAACGTAGAATTGGTTTCACAGATAATGTGCTGCCATCTAACATCAAGAATCTCGACCAATTCTTGGGAACTAATAAAAGCTGTCTCCATTACTTATGAATTATATGCAGTGTTTTAAGATGCGTTAGAAAACGTTCCAAATAGTAGGAAATGTTACCGACAACAAAATATCATTTCAAGCGAAAAAAAAAACCACTATAGTTTGACCGGGAATCGAACCTACGACCTCACGCATCGTAATCAGAAGCTCTAACCACAAGACTACCAAGTCAACATTTAGAATCTTGCAATAATAGTACCTGTATACTTAAATACATTTTTATATCGGTGTGTGTTTATGTATTAAAGATGCAAGAAAGTTTTCTTAAATAATATTATGAATCATTTAAAACTACATTCAGGTTAAATCTTGTCTACAGCAATTATTGTAGAACATATCCTTTTGTGATTCAATGTTCAATTTTAAAATATTTTTAGGCCTAATCGAGAATGATTGTAACGAAAGGCATTTTATGATGCCTTTATTTTCCTACCCAGAGCTTTATTAATATTATTTATGCCCTGTGCATCCATCAAACAGTCGTTAAAGTGTTGCATTTTGGGTTAAATTTAAGGAAACTTTCATCAATATCATAAGAAAACAATCAGCTGATCTTGATGTCCGACATTTTGTCTAGTTATAGAATCCTTAAACAAGGCTGGAGGCATGTATAACGATTCCCATGTAAAGTTGTACACCTCTTCTACACTGAAGAGCTAATACAGTGTTTATTAGTAAGAATTTTCAACTGAGATGTGTATAAACCTTGTATAAAAGTTATATATGGATTATTAGTAAGAGGGTAAGAGTATAAATTCAATGAGAGAATAAAATAAAAGAACAAGTGAGCAATTTTAATTATCTGGGATACAATATGTCATATAGAAAAAGTGAAGATATTGAAAACGAAATAAATAAATGTAACTATATGTGTGGCACCATAAAACGAAGTCTCAAAGGAACTAGAAAGGAGACACTTTTAAAATTTTATAAAACAATGGCGGTTCCAACACTACTGTATGGATCGGAATATTGGGGAACAAAGAACAGAAACGTCAGAAATGAGGTTTCTAAGGAGTGTGGCTGGCTATACAATAATGGATCAAAGGCGAAGTGAGGATATACGAAGAAAACTGAATAGGCCCATATTCAAACTATTAGGTGGAATTACACTATACAGAGATGAATGGACGGACCACATCAAAAGAATGGATAACAATAGAATTCCGAAACAGATTCTTCGTTACAAACCACTTGGATGAAGAAATGTTGAAAGACCCAGTAAATGATGGATAGACCAATTCTAACATGAAATCGGAACAGACCAGCAGGTCTAATCCTTGATGCTGATGATGATGTAGAATCTGACTGGAAAATGTTTCCGATTTGTAAGCTACAGAACACAGAAGATCGTTCTACTACCAAAACATTGTTACAAATAAATAAAATAAATAATATTACGTAAAATATGTAAATTATTTCCATTGTGTCAATAATCTTGAGTAAAATTACATTCACTACATACTCTTAAATTTCATTCACTAAATATATTTATTTTTAATGCCATGCGAGTTTCATCTCTTTGGACAATTCATTCTCGTCGCTATAGTCCGGTCGTTAATCATCGGCAAGATGGTAACTCCAACGTAGTTGAACTTGATAATAATTATAAACCTGTGTAATTTAAATATTGCTCATAACATGAAAAAATGCGTGTTATTTAAAGTCTCCTACTATTTATAAATATATCGAATGTCATACTTTAAAGTTTTAATAAAAAATTCCGAACTAGTCTAATATTTATTAACCCTTAAATTCTTAATGTATCCTATAGGATATAGGATACATACATTAGTTTATTTAATTTAATATTTTTATAATACAGAAGAAAACGAACGTGTAGAAATTACTTAAATGTGTATAATTACAGAACGTACCCATAATAATAATAATAATAATTATGTCATCATCATCCATGCAAGTATTAGGCCATGTGGCCTGTTACGGTCTCAAAGAGGAATTTTCCATCCAGCGATTTTTTGGACATCCCAGCAATCTTTCGCCTTGGGGGTAGTAGCGAAGTATGGATTTTGGAATTCTATGAGACGGGATTCGTTGAAGATGGGCTTTCCAGTTCTGGTAGGTTTGTATATGGTGAAGAATGGGTTCTACATCCAACTCTTCCATAATTTCCTCATTTCTTTTATGGCCCCACTTTGTGTAACCTGCTGTACGGCGCGCACACACACACACACACACACACACACATATATATATATATATATATATATATATATATATATATATATTACATATATATGTGTAATAGTTATGTACGATATCGTTTTCAGTACGGTCCGTAACATTTAAATAACTGACACGAGAAATTAGTGCTTTGCCAATTTAAGGGTTAAACATATTTTATTTGATAGTTGATTGTCTGTCAAACTATCAATTGCTCATCCTCATCTAAATCACTCAACATATCTATCAAATATTAATTATGACCTGATGTTTTATTGGCGAGGTCAATTCGAAAATCTGCTGGCTTTCTTATTTAAATAACAGTAATGAACAGCCATGATTACACTGGGGCATATGCTCTTAAAATCAGTTCTTATACTTCTGGCCGCGAGGCAAATTTCAATCAAATTAAAGATTCTCTAACAAACTGTCAAACTTACAGTACATCAAAATCTGTCCACGCCTTACTGGCAAATTCCACGAGTTCGCCTTATGATATTGATTAGGATACCGTACACTGGTCCTCTTAGTAATTTTGAGGTCTGCTATAACAGAATCCGGAAGACTCGTTATAAGAGAAATCTAGTTCACTTAGTAAAATACATTAAGAATTATGAACGAAGCGCAATACCTCGTAACTACCGCAAGCCATTATGTACATACACTAGAATTTCGTAACATCATCAAGTACTAAAATTAATTATGTAAGTTCGAATATCGACAATTCGAATTCATTTTGCAGTAATTTTATATATATATGTATATATATATATATATATATGAATATACATCGGTAAATCAATGGATTCGTGATCATCAGGGATTGTCTTGTTTCGAATGGAGAAAAGCGATTAAAATGCATGCCAATGTATCGGCAGTGCGTTCTTTGCCGGGCAGGTCTAGGGACGATACCCTCTGTAGACGTTGTCGCAGAGAGCACGAAACCCTTGCACACGTCCTTGGGGCCTTCCGTTTGGAGAATCACTGAGAAACATTCGGCACTATATTATTCGAAATATGACGGCAGAAGCCTTGCGAGATTTTGGATACACAGTTTATCATGAAGTTCATGGTGTGGCCACTAATGGGAGTAACAGACGAATAGATATTATTGCATTTAGACCATCTTCTAAAATTGGTATGCTATGAGATCCCACAATTCGTTTTGAGACTCATAGTGGCCAACCTGAGGAAGTTGACTCTGAAAAGAAAGCCATATATGAGCCAACAATTGACTATTTCTTCTTCTTCTTCTTCTTCACGGTTTAGGCTTATTTACTAGCCTGTTCCGGCTCCAAATTGCTGCTCTTTCCATATTTTCCTTGGTATTCTATTCTCAGTCATCCTTGCCAATGTGTTCTTTCCAGTTTGTTCTGTATTTCTCTATTGTTGAGTTTAATTCGTCTATTTTTGGTTGTCTTATTTCTGTGTTATGTTTTTTGTCTGTTCTTTGATATCCTGCTATTGGTCTGAGGAATCTCATTTCAGCAGCTTGTATCCTGGCAGATTGTTGTGTTGTCACTGTCCATGTTTCGGATCCATAAGTAATAATGGACACTGCCATTGTCTTGTATAATTTCATTATAGAGTCTTTCCTGGCTTTATTTTTCAAAGTTCTTTTTAGCGTACCTGTTATATAATTAAACTTATTTATTTTGTTATTTATATCTGTTTCTGCTGTGTATGATATTTCGCAACCTAGGAAGTTATATGTTACTTCTTGTTCTATTGGTTTATTTTCTAATATTATCTTTGTCCGAACTGGATGAACACCCTTGAAGGCCATTGTTTTTTTTATTTTTGTGAGGATATTTCCATGTCCAAAGGCTTTAAGGAGGCAGCCCCTCCAAAGGACTAACCCTGCAGTACGTTAGTAGCGTATTCAGGGGACACTTCAAAATACTTACAAGCTACAAAGAACAATTTACTATTACAAAGATAAATACCAACTAAATAGTATAACTGTCACAGGATTGAAGATCGGGGCAAGAGGTACTATACCAGGATTCTTAGCCAAATTTTGGAATTCCTTAGATTTGGACAGGGTGCATCTTTCTAAAATTGCCAACGCTGCCATTAGAGGATCCATTTCAATTTTAAGAAACCATATTTACAAATTTCTACTTTATAGTATGTATACTTCAATTAGGCCTACAATTTGAATTTTTTAAAATGTATTTACAACATGTATTTCATCAATTCCAAAAATAAATTGTCTGTATCACTTTGTCCTTGAGGCAATCCTCTAATGACGAAAGTTGTATACAATAAAAAATATATACTGGCTTATATATATATATATATATATATATAGGCCTATACCAATATAATTCATATTATAAACGCTTTATCTCAGTTTAACCTCTCACCTTATAGGTACTTTTCACATACCACACGCCATCCGGCCATTACAGTAGCACGACCTGCATCTGAATGTCAGGGCTCCTCCGAGACATCACAACATTAAGAAGAAACACACATACATCCATTCATACTAAACATGACGAATGTGATAGTGATGATGATGGTCGGAACCGTTTGGACCTTAAAATTTCCTGATATTCATCTTATAGGTGTGGAAATCCCCTGAAAAAAAAAAACATCACCCAGGAAACTTCTTCCTACCGGGGAGCTGGACGTCCTATGCCCTAAATTAGTAAAGTATGCATTTTCGAACTTACTGAAAATGTTCACTCCATTTTTCCCCTATATCACACACTGCAAGTTTGAATTGCTTTAAAACATCCTGTGTAAATTATAAAAAATGAAAGGAAAGTCTATAATAATGTTTTGATTAATCTCCTATATGTCTGTATTTATTTGTCATCTATCAAAAAACGGCTGCTATCCTTATAAAAATTTTCATCTTTATCTCAAAATCAAATTCTTCTTCTTCTTCGTCACGGTTTAGGTTTATTTAGTAGCCTGTTCCGGTTCCGAATTGCTGCTGTTTCCATCTTTTCTTTGGCCTTCCCAAACTTCTTCTTCCTCGTAGTGAATAGTTGTATGCTGCTTTTGGTATTCTATTCTCTGTCATCCTTGTTAAGTGTTCTTTCATGTTTGTTCTGTATTTCACTATTGTTGTGTTTAATTCCTCTAATTTTAGTTGTCTTATAAAATCAAATTCAAGAACGTAAAAATATAATAAGGATTGAAAAGGAAAATAACAGTATTATAAGGATCAAATTTAAAATATGTAATAGTATACAATATATTTGGCGTGGAATCGGAAATGAATCGAAAAATCCAGAAAATTATTTATTATTTAGCATATAAGATATTTATTTAATCTGATGCAGTTACAAACATGTGGCCTTCTCTTCTAGTCAACTATGATATATAAAGAACTCCATGATGCGACAGACATCCAAGACCCTTGGATTACCAGCCGGATGATGGCCTCACATCCATATATGTTAGTCACAGAGAATGGAGATCATGCAGCCAGTATGTGGTCAGGATGTTTTGTCTCCCAGCCGTTACATTCTCAACCTGGAGCCGCTACTTATTATAGTTACCTAAATTCTCACGATGCTGGATTGAACTTGTCCCATTCTGGCCAAAATTCCATGAAAAATGTCTTCCCCCCACGGGGACTCGAACCAACCTGGCTACATCGCGAGATAGGCCAAACATATATTGGAATTATCATCATCATCATCATAGTACATTAACGAATTTAGGCCATTTGTTGACCTGTTTCGGCCTCAAGAGAAACACCATCCAGAAGTCTTTTGAGTGGACGTCCTGGTCTTCTTCTTCCTGCAGGTTGATATCTTAACATTTGTTTGGGTATTCTGTGATCTTCCATTCGATGAACATGTTGTATCCATCTTGACTTATAATCAGAAATTTTGTTTTCTAAAGATTCCATGTGTAATTCTTCTAAGATGTCTTCATTTTTTTGCAATCTAGTAGTGTGTATCCTGCAGTCCTCCGAAGATATCTCATTTCAGCAGATCTAAGTCTCTGTATATCCTTCTGTTTCAACGTCCATACTTCGCTACCATACAAAAGAGTTGGAAGAGCCAGTGTTTTATACACTTTTAATCTTGAATTCTTTTGGACTAACTGTGGCTTGTAGATAGAATTTATTAACCCTAAAATTCTTAAAAATTTAGATATTTTTGCATTTACATCCTTTTCTTCTTCATATGAGGTATTGCATCCTAGATATGTAAAATTATTCACCTGCTCCAATATTTTATTGTCCAGTACAATTTTACTTCTGACAGGATCTACACCTTGAAATGCCATAATTTTTGTTTTTTTTTTTGTAGATATCTTCAAACCATATTCTTCTGTAATTTTGTTAAGTTCATACAGACCTTTCTGTAGATTATCTTCGGAAT